>JAFLJL010018356.1:0-35000 GCA_018398815.1 Conus ventricosus | reverse complement strand
CTCTTCAATGAACAGAGCTGCTATCGATCAGTGGAGGATCGAACCTTATAACGAGGATGAGACTTGCAGGTCAATACAGAATTTAATATCAAAGTGCAACCATTTCGATGGGCTGTGATCACGTGATTACGGTAATCAATACCAGCCACGGATCGTCGCGCAGTAGCAATCTTCTGCTTCTGATCAAGTCATGTCCAACTATAGTGCCACAGACTGTCCTAACTACAAAGTCAAATGTTGGTGTCATAAAATTTGATTATGCCCTCTACATGGTCAGTACCAAACGATCTCCCTCTGCCAAGGTACACCATCGTCCGAGATAGCTTACCATTCTCGCCAAACCTCGCTGGAGAACGAGAGGTCAGTCAGGTCGCAGCCTCTCTCTCTCTCACGTCACCTCACACTCCTAACATTCCATCCCCTCTCTTCTTCCTCTCCCTCCCCCTCCTCCCCTATGCCTCTTTACATTTCAGGCTGAAAACAGGTTTCATACCAAACTTTCTTTTTTTTTTCCCTTTTTTTTTTTTTGTTCGACAGTGCGTGCAGTAAGAGCGGTGCATTCTTAACATAAGGGTCCGCAGTGGCTGGCCGAGTGGTCCGAATATTATTGGATCCTCCCAGGTCTGAAGATCGTTAGTTCCATTCAGCTGGATGCCTGATGAGTTAAGGAGGAACTGGGACGGGTTGTGTTGAGGTATTGGAGGGGTGGTGTGAGGGGGGTGGTAGTCCAACTTGATCAGCTCCCTGTGCATGAATAGTAACAACGACAACAACAACAACAATAATAAATAATAACAACAATAACAACGATAAATAATGAAATAATAATAATAACAATAACAATGACATAATAAAAAGATGATGATAACAATAATAGATAACAATCATAATACAAAAGGTACGAACAGGTACTGTTTAAAAACTGGATCAATATGTGCATTAATTAGCACCTGGTGGATGTAAAGTGCTGTAAGCGCCGAATGTAAATAAAAATCTGCTGCAGCTAGCTGGCCCGCTGTCTGCTGATGATGATAGTAATAACAACAATCATCATCAACATCATAACAACAACAACATCAAAATAAAAATAAACTGAAATAATAATAATGATGATAACATAAAAAGTAATAGCATCAGCACGGGAGCAGCATTGAATCATCACCACAAGAAAAAAAGGAATTACTGCACGTCTGTTAGTTGCCCGTCCGAAACCAGAGGGCTCAAAACACTCAACACACAATCCAAACTGTACAACTAATTTTTAGATGTCAGGCCTAAACACAAACATATTTAAACACAAAGTTTGACCGTAAAAAACCATCTTCACATTGTTTTCATATCTCGCCCCCACCTCACATCCTCAACTCCGCCACACCACCACTATCACCACCTCTGTCCTCCTTATCACCCACAAAGCGATGCATCTTTCGATTAGTCGCTCTCTCTCTCACACTCCTCTCACTCGACTCTCTCTGACTTCCTCAAACACACACACGAGCCAAACACTTGCAAAAATGCCTTCATTGTATTCGATTTTAAAAAAAAAAAAAAATCCAAAAGTTCAGTCACGTCGCCTCCGTATAATCATGTTGGTCCACATGAAATAAACATGACATTGTAAAAGTTTTAGTACATACAATAATGAAAATTAATTTTCTGGGCATTTTAATAGAATAGAAAAAGCCTTTGATGAGATTGAATCACGCTTTGCTATTTGGGTTAAAACTAAGATAACTTTTCTCCGCAGTGCTTCAAAATCTTTGAACGCAATTAATCACTCGTTCCGATTGCGTAAAATAGAATTAACACAGAATTTGTTGGGTCCTCATATCATCGTGGTGCATTTGTTTTTTGTTTTTTCCTCCCTCTCTCTCTTATTTTTATGTGATAGGAAACATAGTAAATGAAAATAATCAGATATCCAACTTTACGTCTGATGGAAATGAATCTCAATTCTGTGACAGTAATGTCCCTTTGTTTGTCCTTAAATATGAATAGCGCAATGATTATAAATGAAAAGTATCTTCCCATAAAGAAGTAACTCAGATATTCGCAAATTTGCCGAATTAACTTCAAGATGATATTCCAAGACTATATTGGATGTAAAGAACGAGTTGAAGCAAATGTCTTCAAAATCTACACCCACCCACCCCTTCTTCGCCCCCCTCCCCCCTTACCCACCACGCACACACGCACCAACGCAGCACTCACCACACATCCATGCATGAACTTACACGGAACACACACACACACACACGGGCGCGAGCACGCGCACGCGCGCCACACACATCACACACACACGCACTCACGCACGTAAAAGCGTGCGCCCGTGAGCGCCTACACACACCACACACACACAACACACACACACACACACACACACACAGAATACGCACACACACACGACACGACACACTACACACCCACACACACAACACTTTTTTTGGAAACCTTGACATGTCAAGTTTATAAACAAGGCTATTGGCAGCTACTTCTTCCACACGTCCCCCATCAGCAAAACCAGCCCACTTCCCCTCGCCCACCCTCTCCCTTACTTCATACTCCTACCCAACGATTATGGAAATGGAGGGGTTACGGTTCTCTCTCACGTCTCACTCTCTCCTCTACTCATCTCTCATCTTCCTCTCTCTCTCTCTCTCTCTCTCTCCTCTCATCATCTCTCTCTCTCACTCTCTCTTCACTGGATGCATTTTTCTTCTGATTTCATTAATAGACCAGGGAAGGCAAGAGATGTTTGATGTGGTGACTGAGTGGTTGTGTGTGTTAGTGTTGTTTGTGTGTGCTGAGTTTGTGTGTGAAGTGTGTTTGATATGTGTGTGTGTCTGTGTGTGTGTGCGAGTGTGAGTGTGAGTGTTGTGTGTTGTGTTGTGTCTGTGTGTCTGTGTGTGGTCTAGTGTGTGTATTTTTGAGTCTCTCTGCGTTTGGTGGTGGTTGATGCCATAATAAGTGTGAAGAAATTGCTAACAATCAATTGTCTCCCTGATAAATTATTCAAATTTATGCCGTATACGTATTCCGATTCTTTCACTCTCTCTCTCTCCTCTCTCGCTCTCTCTCTCGGCTCTCCACTCTCTCTTTACACTCATCTCTCCATCTCTCTCTCACTCTCTCTCTGTGGACAAAACAAATCGCAGTCTATCACAGATCATTCACGGATGACAGCACCACCTCCACAACCTTCAATCCCATTCATCATCCACAAAGCCAACACCCCACCTTCACTTGCGAGGGTACGAGAGAGAGAGAGAAGAGAGAGATAGAGAGAGAGAGATAGAGACAGAGAGGAGAGAGAGAGGAGAGGAGGAAGGGGAGGGAAGTGAGGCAGGGAGGGAAAAGAAAGTGACAGAAAGAGACGAAAGAGAGAGAGGGAGGGAGGGAGAAAAGAAGGAAAGAGAGAGACAGTGAGAGAAAGGGGAGAGACAAAGAGAGAGAGATAGAGAGAGAGAGAGAGATAGAGGAAGGAGTGAAGGACAAGAGAAAGGGAGAGAGAGACAGAGAGACAGATAAGAGAGAGGAGAGAAATGAGAGAATAGGTGGGGCAAAGATATAGTGGGAAATGAAGATTGAGAGAGAGAGTGAGGTGGTTGGGGATGAGGTAAGAAGGGAGATAGGCAGTGGTCGAGGTAGTGGGGGATGGTGGGTGGGGGTGGTCACGTGGGGGCCAAGTGTTATCAACAAGGTCCAAGAAAGCACAAATCCCCTGGTGGGGCCAAAAAATGACAGGCGGTCGGAAAACACGCCCCTTTACACAAAGCGTCCAAACATCTTGTCAAACACACCGTTGCTCTACCCTTTTCTACCCCCCCCCCCCCCCATCTCCCAGCCGCTGCCCACACCCCGCCCACCTCTCACCCCTATTCAATTTACATAAAATGAGGTATAACTGTGACTGCAGGGTCTTAGGTCTCTCTGCAATATTTTGGCAACCCAAAAGTGAAACTTAATTCTGGCTGTAAAGAACTTCTGAATTTGAACAGAGAGACAGACAAGACAAGACAGGCAGACAGAACACAAACAGAGGGGGAGGGAGGGGGCAGGCGCGCGTGTGCACACACACACATACGCACAACACAACTCTCGCGCGCGCAACGCACAGTGATTTATTACCACACACACACAAACAACACACACCACACACCACAAACAAAAACCCACACACACACACAGCAACCTCATCACGCACACAGATTAGAATGTAAAATGATGAGATGATGAAATTATGAGAAGATGATGATGATCTTTAATGTTATAATCATCTTTACATCATCTATGTTGTTGTCATTGTTAATAATCTCCAAATGATACCACGTTGTTTCTGCTGACACCGAAACACACACACACACACAAAATGTATACTTCAATAAATAACCGTCCTTTCGCCTTCCCGCACTAATCCTAGTCAACACAGCGAGCAACTCGTCCCCAAGACATGTACGCGTGATTAAGTGTTCCTTTCCACGACCAAAGCTGATAAACCCCCCCCCTCCACACTCCACCCCCCTCTCCACCCCAGCCCCTTGGGCAACAGAGTATAGCAGAGTGCCAAGGTCGCTAGAACGTACCAAGGAATAGCCAGCCACTCGTCGCAAATCGGCACTCGAGCGCAAAAGATACAGAACTGTAGAACTGGAATGAATAACTGACGGCTTTTTGTCTGCAGTGAGTGGTTGCCGAATAGCTCAGTGGGTCGAGCGACCGACTCGTAATCTAGGTGTTTGCGGGTTCGAATCCTCGCCGGGTCCTGTTTCGTTCCGGTGGGGGGGGTGGGGGGGATTTTTCCCTCGGGAGTTAATAATAGGATTCTGACTCCATTTCCATACAGTCCTTCGAATAAGACTAGAACCGAGGTTCCGTTGAGAACGCACACATAACATCTTGCACACGACGTAAAAATCAACATTCTCCAACTTTCGGAAGAGAAGGCAGTATGAATGGATGACAACGTTTACACATAGCATTGGCCCCTATCCCGAATTGGAGGTAAAGCTGCCAAAATGTGCGTGGATAAAAAAAAAAATTAAAAAAACGGTCATAGACACAATACACCACACCCATTGTTGGGTAGAAGGATTAATCGCTTGTCAGTCTAATACAGGAGTGTCCCCGCAGGCGTATCAGCCTGCGTACGCAGAAGAAGAGAAAAATTTACCAATGAGATGACGTTCCTATTATCGGTGGGCGGAATGGGGTGGAGTGAGTTAGGGGTATAGTTGGAAAGTAAGGGGAGGGGGTGGGGATAGTAGATGAGCGTGGGTTGGAGTAAGGGTGGGGGTAAATTAGAATATGGGGAACAGGGGTAGGGTGGGAATGGGGGTGGGATGGGGCTATGGTTGAATGCAATAAGAAAAAAAAATCCGAATGACTTTTCTCGCCTTTTTAAAACGAAAGTTATTTGTTTAGTATGGAAAATAAAGATCAGAGAAGAAGACACAAATTTTAGGAAACTAATCTTGTACCCTCGTGTGTGTGTGAGTGGTGCGTGTCGTGTGTGAGTCGTGTGTGTGTGTTTAAATCTCTATCTCCGTTTCGATGTAAATCTTAAATGTATATACGCCATACCAAAGGGTATCATCGAATCGTAACCTGCCGTCGATAGTCGGAAAACTATCGGCTTTTCACTTTCGAGAACAATTCATACTTACAGAACAACGCCGTTCGACTCGATTGTGGTTCACCTCCCCTGTTTACCTTTGAACCTAGCTGATTTCTTGTGACAGGTCCCACCGGTTCCCGTTAGGGGTCTGGTACCAGATGTGCACGAGAGCCCATCTAGCAATTTTGCCGTATTATCTGCGTGAATTGTGCCGCATGCCGGCCACGAATATACGCTCTTAGTCATAAGGGCACCAAACGACGGGCATTATTCCAATCGTGGCATGTGAGATTATCGTAATCTGATTAAAAGAAGAAATTGAGGTTATCAGCATTGTTATAATTACAATAAAGCGACTGATCAATAGCAAATAGCGATCACATTAGGAACCAGGTTGAAACTCCAGTATAAAACAACAGCCTATGTAAAGAACAAAAACTTGTCACAGTTGTATCAGACATTGCCAGCAACCGCTGCCGCAACATGTAGTGCGGTAGCGAGTCATGATAACACTAATCACATCTGCTGTTTCTTTCTGCTGCTGTTACTTACTGCACTTGTAACAGCATCTACTACTGCTCTGATGCTGCGGCAGACACTTCTATAAGTGGCATGATTTCCGTGTCAAAGACTAACATAGCACTTTACAATTATGTTTCCCCACCCCCCCCCCCCCACACACACACACACACACACACACACACAACACACGCACGCACAGACATACACGGCACACCGCTCGAGCAACGCTTATCGTCTACATAGTTACATTTTGTGAAAGACGTGCAATATAACTACTACCACGCTCACGGTTTTTGCGCGTGCAAAGTCCACCACGTACTTTCTACAATAGATCAAAGAGATGACCACGGCGACATCTCAGGGGACATAAATCAGCCCAAGGCACAACTCTGGCTTTGACCACTGAGTTTCTGTTCACCCCCTCCCCTCCAACTACTATAACTATAACCCCCCCCCCCCCCCCCCCCTCTCCCAACTCCTCGCACCCACCCCCCTACCCCACCCCACACAGCCCTACCCCGAAAATGCCACAGCCAGACAGTCCGTGACTGGAGAACCGCTGCAAACCTTCTTGATGTTGTCGAAACTAGTGGATCACCTGCGCAAAGGCATGGGTTCACTGTGTCGTCAGTTGGTTGGTTTGTCTCTCTGTCAGTCCTGGGTTATCCCAAAACTGCCGAAGTGATTTTAACAAACGTAAGCCGGAAGATTTACAAAAGACAAACAATGCTAATCCGATATAGCAAAACTTTGAAGATTACACGAATAAAAGTTGTGTAACCGATTTAATAAAGCCTGGCTGAGATAACACACAGCCAGACACACGGACCCCAGACATACCACGAACACGCAGAAGCACACACACACACACACACACACACACACACACACACACAGTCATCACACACAGCATCGAACCTCAACCTGTAGTAAACTTAACTTTTTTGGCCGAGAGCTTGAATTAGGCTCAAGACCATGTCAGATTTGATGCAGATCTGTGGTGTGGAACCCAATCACAATTAAGGCAGATCCAGCACCTGCTCGCAAGATTACATAAACAAAATAAATCGAAACAAAACAAATGGAAAACGAAACAAAAACAAAACAAGTGAAAAACAAAGTAAAACAAAACAAAACCATGGAAAGAAAATAAAACGAAACAACAAAATAAAACACTATGTAATAGAACGAGGGAAACCTTCATTCTAATCCACTTTCACACCTCCACGATTTTTTGGCGAAATTGGCCTAAATCTTGCCTTATGTCCTGATGGCGATAGAGAGAGAGATAATCACTTGGCAGCCAGACAGAGAAGAGAAAGACAGAGAGAGAGACAGGACAGACAGACAGAGAAGCGGTCAGGACACACACACAGCATTTTATGGCACGGCTCGCGCAGCAAGCTACCCTCGCACGACAGAATGCACGGCTCGCCACAACCTGCGACCCAAAAAATCAAAAAGCACATGCCGTGCTGACGGACCCCGTTGGAACTGCTGCGAGACCACGCAGACTTCCCGCACACTCGATACGGAGACGGCTGACAATTCAGTCAAGTATACTTCGCATAAGCCCTCTTATCAAATCAAGTGGCCGAGCTTTAAATCTACGTGACACTTTGGATGTTGTGCCCTCATACACAGCCGCCGCCATTTTAAGTTCGAGCGCCGCGGGCAGTAAAGAACTTCAGAGAGAACTTGTGTGTGTAAAAAACCATGGCGAGTCCAGGGAAGTGATTTTTCAAAGTATTCTGCCAGTGCTGAAGTGACACAAATATTACTCAAGAAATGATGAAGTGTTTGTTATCATACCGGCAAGGAAAACATTCCGATCAACAGACCGATCTTGAGGAAAAATACTTGTTTATCATGAGTCCAAGGCAAAGATTATTAACAAAGAAATTGAGTGGCGAGCCTTGTTTCTCCTCCCACACAGCCAAAAATGAAGCCTTTCGTTTTTGTATCCTCAACAAAAAAACGGAACTCTCAGTAGAAGAACTTGACAAATATTTGAAAACACAGCTGTTGTGAGCTGCCATCTGAACCATTTGATGGAAAACCAAAATCTTTGCAACTTTCAAGAAATGACCCCCATGCTTACACCGGTGCTTGTTTAACTCAGTGAAAGATACGAAAGGAAATCTCATTCACAGCTCTTTTTTTAGGGCATTGGCTCAGAAAGCAAGAACAAATATAGAAACCGATCAAAAACAAAAAACCTGGAGGACTATCTGAATGAAGATTTGCTGTTGATATTAACTCGTGCAAGAAGACTAATTGAAGTGTCATTTTGTTCTATTCTTAAACCAAAATTACACAAAACTCGCGATTCTTTCAATGATTATACAACAAACGAAAACATCTACTGAAATACATCCAATCCACCCAACATTAAAGCATACTGGCATGATACACATGCCGTGGTTAGAACCTGCATGCAGGATAATTGGGCCACTTCCACAGCCAGTTTACTACCGCTGTCCTTGCAAGGATTATGCCAGCATTGATCCGTCTAGAAAGCACCCAGCAATACTGGTCAATCAGCAGCTCGCCTGTTTGACCTTAGAAAGCGCACCGAGCCCACCTGTAGTATGACTGACTAATAAAAGAACCGTTTCGGCTGTTTGATTGATTAAAAAACGCAGTGTGCCCTTAAGCAACTGTATAACGATTTTAGAATTTTTTGGCAAACAAACTAGATATGAATAGGCAGGCCTTAGGACATCTACCAGTATGGAGAGGAGTAGTGGTAGTGTGTGTGGCCAGTCACTATCATCATATAAATGGCTCCCAATATACAATGACGGATGTACTAACAACTTTCAATATAGCCGCCAAAAAAGCTTAGGCTACAGCCAATTACAGCTGTAACACTGCAAAGCGCCAGTTGCAAGCCTGGTGAGAAGAAAAAAACATAGAGGCACAGCAGAACTAGGCCAATACCTACAAGCACTTTCCTGTCTATTGTGAGTTTTTTGTTTGTTGTTTTGTTTGAGTTTGTTGTTTTGTTTGAGTGTGTGTGTGTTTTGTCCAACCCCACGCACGCACGTCCCCCCACCCCCACCCCCACGCACTCACGTCCCCCCACCCCCACCCCACTCACTGCGAACAGCCCTCTCCACCCCACCCCCAGTGTACACCACACATACACATACCTCCCAAGATGCCCCAAGTTCTTAAATTAAGTTTTAATTAAGTTACCCCAAGTTCTTAATTAAGATTTTTAATTAAGTTACTTTCAAGTTCCTAAAAGTTCTTGATCAAGTAACTTCAAAGTTCTGATTAAGACACCTCAAATATAACTAAGTCTTCCTAAAAGTATTCAAGTTATCTTATATTATCAAAAAAATACAAGCTATGTTTTTATATTTAATAGTATATCCTAATATAGTACACACACTCCTCAAAAAACGCTTCATTCGTATGAGGATGTCTTGCTCATGCTTTTACTGCATAAATCTTAAGGAAGGTTCTTACATCCGAAAGCAACCGCCATGATTACAATGCTGACTATGGGAATGACTTTTAAAACTCCATGTCTTTATTTATTGACATTATCATATATATAATCGCCAAGATTAATTTTATTAAAAATTTAAATATTATTGCATTATAACTGGATCAAAATGATCTTTTGTTGTTGACGGTTTTTTGGGCGTGCAGTTTCTTATTCAGTAATTAACGTTCAGGTTGTTTTAACTTCTTTTTTATTTGTTGCCATTGGTTATATATATATATAACCTAATAACGAGCGCGACCGAGCAGCACAATTGGCGCCAAAATGGCCACAGTATTAATTTCAAAATTCCAAGAAGACTTAGTGGCCCATGAAACACATGGAGTTAATTATAGCTGGGGGACAATTACGCACGAATCTCAACTTGTTCTGCGTTTGGTCGGTGTAAATTTTTCATGATGAGTCATATTCTGTAACATTAATTATTTTGTCAGTTTCCACTCTGCTAATTTTTTCCCTGCTTCAAACACGCCCCAGGCTTTTTAAAGGTCCCCACGCGTTTCAGTGTTTTTCAGCTGATTTTCTGGCTGGTAACTTCTCCACTGATTCAGTGTTTTCTGATTCTGCTGATTTTTCCAGCACGCTCATTTTGAATGAAACAAAATCTATAAGATTAAAAGTTCTTTAATCCCATGATCGCGGCGACAATAAAGTTCCCAATCTATAGTATAAATCACAGCTATAGACTCTAATGACATTGTTTAAAACAGGGATCTTGCTTTAAAAATCATCCTTAAGATCATGTTCAGATCAATGAGCAAATCAACTGACGTAGTAAAGTAGTAACAAACTAAGAACCGTTTTGCCCCACACTTTTCACCATTCTAGACCCTAGCTTTGTCTCCTCATACCTGTTAAGATACTTTAATAAAGCTTAGTGAAGACATCTGCTGAATCTGTTCTATGCTGAAAACCAGTTCGCGAGGGAACTGTTTTGTTCGGCACATGCTGCCAAAGAATATCAGCCCTCTCCTTTTAGGGGCATAATAGCTTGATCATCCAACTGGTCATTCATAATTTCAGAAGGTTAGGCCGTCCTGTAGCTGTTAGTATATCATCACTGGTTCATGATTTTTTAAAATAAATTATTTAATTTTCTAAAAAATGAGGCACGAACAAACTGTGCTAACCATGTATACCATTTCTGCCTGTTAATGGTGGTCCCTAATGTAAGGATACTCGATGCTTGGTAAAAGCTTGTTAAAAATAAAACCGTCAGATCTTGCAAACTAGAACTTTAGTATTCACAGCAAAGCATTGCTATCATTGCACAGCTTTTCGTATATGCCACGAAAGATTTTCTAGTTAAGCAAGGAATAATACACAGCCAATATAAAATATGTAAGAAAAAAATACATTTATAAAAAAATGCTTTCAACTCGCAATAATGATAGGCGGCGCTGTGGTGAATGCCTTGCTTTTTAGCGGAAGTAATTTCGCATTTATTAAACAGGGGAATGAACGTGCGAGAGAAAAAGACATAACAAAGCTTATGGAGCAACAAGCAACTGCACAAGACGCCGTAGAAAGGCAGAGACTTGAGGCCATTAGATTTTTATAATGACGACACTGACAAGACAGGGGCAGTGCAGCATACACATTTAAAAAATGTTGATCAAGCAATAAACAAATTATCTTGTAACAGCAAACCAATCGATACATTGCCCCCACCAAAATTCAGTGACATATTATCAACCATCAAGAAAAACAAAAGATCAAGAAATCGGGTTTATTGTCTTTGGTATGGCCGTTGTGTATTTTGTTGCGCGCATAATATTGGCTGAGTAAAAATGAACAAAATAGATTAATTTCGCCAAAATGATTTTGTGAAGGGAATAACAGCAATAAAAAAGCTAAGCCAAGGCCAGCGGGAGCAGTGAACAAACAGCAAAAAGAATGGTTTATCTAACCAAGCGATTTGGCAAAATTTATTACCGCGTTCCACACCTAGGACGAATACAGAGACCACACATTGTCAATACAACACCAAAACGACACCACCATCAAATGGATCTTCTATATTATGACCCTCTGATATGATTAGACGAAAATGAATTTAAGTACGCACTACATTCATTGAACGTAGCCTCAAGATACAAAGAAGCGTAACCATTAACACCAAAGAGAGCTTCATCTGTTTGCTGTTGCTATACAACTAATATACGCAACGGGACCTTAACTACCCTCGCATTATTTCAATGTCGATGAATGGTAAATATTTAAAAGGCCTAAGTGATCAATTTATTGGTTAAAAACATAGAGTTACCATTAACAGAGGCAATCCAGGAGTTCACATATCACAGGCTTAGTTGAAAACTTTAACACACAGTTAGCTGAAATCCTTTTTTCCTACCAGATATCACCGAGAGCTTAATTATACAATTCTCGCAACACAGAATGGGTTATAAGATTTCCCTCAGTTTTGCGCCTGCAATGAATAAGGATAAATAAAGTGTCTAAAAACCAGTACAAGCAAACAAAATAAAAACAATAAATTAGCTGAAGGAGAGTCTATCATCCGTCAAACAATTACCATGTGGATTGAAAGTAAGTTACCTTTATTTACCGGGTGAATGCATAAGTGGACACTCGCAACAGGGCAAACCGATCCAATCAGGAAGTTTTTTACTCGCCGTACGGAAATAAAAAGAATTAGTAAAAATTGAACCGCCCGATTATTATATACGAGAAACGACACAACAAAACACCAGCTCCTCAAAGATCTTTTTGAATGAAGAACCTTGCAGATAATCCCGCTGGGCCACAAGTTTGCATTATTAATTTACGGTTCTCCAGTGCCGCGATTGCAAATGAAAACTCTGGATTAACAACACACGTTTTGTGTTAGTTCATATCTAACGACTTCTGGGGGGGGGGGGGGGTGAATACAGTTGTGTTGATCTCATGTAGATTAATCGCAGTTTACGTTGTCATGATGAAAAGTCTTATTGCCAACAATGCTTCTTTGTAGTTGTCATGTGATATTTTTGAATCTGCACAACGCTGCGAGAAATGGCCCTTTGTTCATTCTTAATGATTTTCTCCTGGCTCGAAATACTGTACATTTTTGACCTTAAACCAACAAACTCCATATCACTCAATCCTGATAATTCATCCTTCATCTTCCAAAAACCATCATGTTAGTATAAGAATGAAAGTCAGTCTTTAGATAAAATCTACTTGTCATACCATCCCCGCATGGCCTTTAGCTACTTCCATTACCATGTCTTATAGATGTCCATCAGTAAGAATAACTAAAACAAAACTAATCTGTAACTGTGTAAAAGTACTCTGGACTCATGATACCAGCATAAAGTAGTCAAAAAGAAACATCTAACATCCAAAGCTTTGAATAATTCTAAAACAGTGACACCCAATAAAACACAGGTTTGTCTAATTGACTTTCATTTTAATATTTCGGTACATTTGCCAAAAAGCTGATCAGAAAACTTCTAAAGTCTTGATAATTAGGTTTTGAAGTCAGCTTAATTGCATCAATCACTACTGTGGACTAATCTGACATCTTTACGCTTGTGGGATTCTCCATAGACTTTCCGAAACAGCTGTTTTCATCACTTGAAAAGTCTTTTCTGAAGCATCAGGGGAATATGGTTCTGAGATCATGTTCTTCATGATGTATGTGATTCATGAAAAGTTCATGAACAAAAGCAATTATGCTATGACTGCAGGCAAACTTCAACCCATGTCATAAATAAAATTGTAGAATTCTGAAATGCAGACATAATTTTTTTTGCCTCGAAAGATTAGCCAAAGTTTAGGCGGCTCTCTAGTGAACCATCTTTAGACTTAACATGCAGCTAATGGGTAGTCATTATGTAGTCATGGAGTACAAGAGTGAAATTCTAAATCAACTTCTATGAATGAAGCCGCGCTGCAGAGACAGGCGTTAAAAAACTGTTCAATCCACATTTAATGCCTTTTGAATATTTATTCGTACCTGTGTACCTTTTAAAGTTGCCGTAAATGGGAAGCTTTGCGCCAAAGCCAACCCTACAGATTGTTATCATCTAAATACATATAGATAGTTTAGTCTAACCCTGTCATGCAGACTGGATCATAGTCCGACTAACTCAAGTATAATAGTTTATGTATGCTTTAACCAGAAATATGCGACTCCATACTAAATTCCCTCCACGCAATCCGTTCTCATCAACCTGGAATCATTGGTAAATCTGACAACAATCAATCAGTACTCCAGTAAACTTTAGAAGAAAATCATCCCAAATCATCCCTGGCGCAGAAATTCATGCGCAGGATCCAGGCTATAATGTAAAATGCAGGTCTTCTATAATTTTCAAAAGACTCCGCCAACAAACATACATCAGCCATCAAGTAGAGTCACATGATAGTCACACCCATCGTTTACACTCTACTTCTGCCATGCTTTCTTGTAGTCATGCTGGTAATCGGAGTCGCTAAATGTCCATTCCTCTAAGACAAGAAAAGAAACTGAGGCCTATAGGCGGAATTGTACTTCGTCAAACCTTACCCAAACTGTTCAATGTATACATAAGGGTAAACCACGCCTTTCTAACAAGAGTTGGGTCAAAGATATTCTCTGTTATTGGCAGGACTATAAATGACATTGCCAGTGACTCTAATGACCCCATCATGTGCGCAAGAGTCGAAGAAAGACATTTATTTAAATGACACAATGTACTTTTCTGATGGACTGTGCAATGCCTGCTACCCAGAAGGCATCGTCCTACTAGCATTTTCAATTATAAGATGATAGTCGTAAAAACCTCGTCAATTTATGAAAGAAGCTGGGCAGCTTCCATGTCTTTGGTTTCAAACTTTAGTTGAAATTGCATTGTTGTGCGCAGCTCCTCTGAACTTTCCGCTAATGTGATCATGGTCTCTGTACTGTTTTGTTTACACACTGGGCGTTAGCTCTAAACCCCAAATCCAACAATGTTTTGGCGAGATACAAACTTGTTTTTGTTCTACAGGCGTACAATATGATTTCAGATAAAGTTTAGATTATTAGAACAGGGCGTAACGCACTTGCTGCATGCGTTTTAAAGAATGTAACTCTGTCAGCAATCTGGTCCTCTATATAATACTGTATCAGATAAACGCCATCCGACTAACAATAATGAAGCAAAATGGAACAAAATCCCCCTCTGATGATTACACATTAAGACTGTTATTCGAAGTTTTGTGGTGCAGGCCCTTCATAAAGGAACAATAAAGCGACTCGAAGTCTGCGTAAACTACGTAATGGACTTGTTGCAGCCAGTTTCCAGTTCTTAAAACTAAAACTTTAGATCCAGGTGGGGGCGTAAATAGTTCTGTATTACAGTCTAACAGAACTTTTACAATGTTTCTTATGTCGCTCGCGGCTTGCACATATGGCATTCTTGTTAAACCATTTTCTGCAGAATCTTGTTTGTGGTGCCATCTTTTGAAGTAGCTGCATAAGTTTACCTCATTGTTCGTATCAATGTGTAATTTGGCAGCCCACGCGGTGAAAACATTAGTGTACGTTCAACATGATTTTAGTCATGGCTCGCCAATCGTTGGACTTTTCTTGGACACTTTAAAACGTCTGTAGATATTGTTTCCTTCATCCCATGTGTAGATCTTGACAGATAATTGTTTGTTTGTTCATCAAAAACTGATCAATATGGTCTCCACTAACAGGAAAGGATATTTCCATGGAAGTTAAAGATCTTTGGAGTATTGCCGATAGTTAGACAACGTTCTCTTCTACGTGGTCTGGGTACATGATGCCAGCCTTGGCAAGTACGCACCACATGAAACATTTGGTCGTCTGAATTCTTTATTTTTACAATGCCTCTTTAAAGCCAACTCTCGAGGTAGCGGAATGTTAATCCTTGCCCAACAATCGGCGCATACTTTACCTGTTTTTAATCAATCTCTATAGTACTTCGCCCTGCCTGACCAACCAGAGGCCTCTCATTTTAGATTCATCACGGCAAGCGTCAAACTGTGTAAGCAGTTCGTCTGCCCAACCGTGTGTTAAGAAGTTATGAGAAATGAATAGATCTGTTGTTATAGTTGAACCCCAGACTACCAGAGTTTACTTACATATATAGAAACAATAGTCGATTAAACAGCTAACATTACTTTAACTGGCGGATCTATTGTTTAGTTTAACCTGGAACTTGAGAAATAGCATTGAACAACACTTGCCCTGTACGAATTGTTGGTGGGTCAAATTACTTCTAAATCAATATCATTCATTGCTCTTGAAAAACGCTCTCTCTCGCGCATATCTTCAAACAATTCGTCTTGTCCATCATATATCATAGCCATGGCTGTCTATCTTTTCTAAGCCAAAATATTTATTTAAATTAAAAAAAAAAAACTTTAATCAGAACCAATAACAACGGTCTTTTTGCTACTTGGACTCATAAACTAAAAGTATAAACACCTTTTGGTGTAGTTAATGGTGAGGCTGTTTAGAACAGAGTTTTAATGTCCCTCGTTTACTTTTTTATAAAGCATTCCTTTATTAATCTTCTCGGGGTTCTGGCTGTTGAGAATAACATGTCCTCCGGCCTTTCTTTGAAGACAACTTTTTGTCTTTTTAGTCATCACAAACGGCCAGTAAACGATTAAATTCTTCATCCGATGATGTTGAGTCAGCTAGTGCTTTATTTATTATCAGCCTGGAGGAACTAAGTTTAGCAGTAATAGTTGAACCATAGCTGGTGTGCTTTATGAGTTTAAGTTTTTAATTTTTTGCCAGCCGCACTACGGCTAATGAAAACAGCCGAGCGCTAAATGACAAACCTCCTATAGGTAAAGCTGTCGGGTGCGAGGTGCTCCTATGCCTGTTGCTAAGAGGCCTACCCTCGTTCCTGCTGATAGAGCACTTATAGTCCGATGCTCCAGTATTAACATATGTACAGCATAAAGCAGCAGAATACCTTCGTTTGGTTTTGCTGTATTATTAAATGTCTTGCACTAGTACTTGTCTGCATTTGTCTTAAATTTTTTTATAATCTAAAGGTTTTTATGTTAGGGGTATTCTACTATCACTTCTTTGCGGCGCTGTAGGCACATTTGGATAAAACTTGAACAGACAAGCTTTTAAAAAAAAAAATAATTTAGTAAATTGTAGTATCTTTGTATCTGTGTATTTTCAATAATCAACTGCGCAACATATAATATAAACAATGTACATTAGCGATTAATAATATATTATATCTTCTCTTCTTCTTTAACAAATTAAATGATTTAATTATGACAGCACACAGTCTCTCCCCGCTTCCATGCCACGATTATCCACAGTTGACCTTAGGACAATCCATAAAACCGTATTTTGTTTGTTAAAATAATCAATCAAGTCTTACACTTTGAAGGTTGTAGAACTTTAGCACAAGGTCACAGGTAGGATTTCCTACACCTCCCACCCTCCAAACAGTTTTCTTATTTCATAAAATGCTGTAAGGTTTTAAGCCCGCTAGCTATATTTGGTTATACTGATGCCCTCAAACGAACAATGTACTTACGATTATTTTTGGATTAAAAAACTTTTCACTTCCTCTTTTGAATGGTTCTTCATCTTCACACAGCAAAAAAAACCTTTAAGCGATCATGCGAGAACGCTAAAACTAAAATTCCATATAGTGTCTGGCCCTGCTTCTAGGATATTTATTGTATGATGAAATCACTCCTTTCGTAATATATCGCTAATATTGACTGATATAGGTGCCTCAATGCAGCTTGCTAAATTAGGGTTTGCTAACAACGATCAAACTCAAACGTAATGTCTAGAAATGCTGTACTTTGCTTCGGTGTCGTTAGAACTGATAACACGTAGGATCGTTAACAGTTAGTACATATTAACATTCTGTCTTTAATGCTCCTTGAAAGTAATGGCGCACTGCGCTTTTAACAAAACCAAAATATAATGTAATGGAAAAGAGATATCCAAACGCAAATTTAACAGCCACATACTTTTTGCCCGTCTTTTAAGTATCTGCTGCACCGAATTCTAGTTTAATAAGTGTCTACTTCATTTTACTATTCCTTGAAACGCAATATCAGCCCTTTTCAATCCTCGGTTAGCCAAAGAACAGAAAGGATAAAAATATGTCTGCATTGTGTAAAGAAAATATTTCTTGCCGCCTCAATTTTTATAGAAATTTTCATAACGAATTGCCCGCCCCAAATTCTGGACAACAGTCCAGTTTGTGTCCTGTATGTGAATCAAGTACAAATTTTTGTAAAGTAAGACGGCGCAGGAGCTGCACAATCACTTCATCCATCTCCTAGTCCCCGGAAATTGGACAGTAATGAATTTGATCAGCATCAATAGTAGAAGGATTATTTGAACAGTTATATTCCGTTTTATTTCCCTTCACGCCAAAGGTTCTTTCAAGTCTTCTATTCGGTCAAGATCATGGGGACCAGTGCATTGTACCCTTTTTTTATAAAACAAAATAAAATAAATAATTATTAAAGAAACATGGCAGCAAAATGAAGAAGAAGATTTGATGTTTTTGATCGGGATAACGACATGAGTTAATCCCCTTGGTGAGCGCATCGCTCGTGCACTCATTGCATGATGAATTAGCAGAAATCGGGAGTACATTACCAAACAAGTCGGTATAAATATAACAGAAGTAGGCCAGACATTATACCAAGTTTTAGGCCAAGAACCTCCAATTATAGACCTAATGAATTATAAGTAAAAGATGACCATTTGTTTGTGAGAAGCGACCAAGTACAACAAGTTCAGCTAACAACAAAAAAATACCCATCAAAGTTTTTAGCTGGGTTCAATTAGAAAAAGACCATGTGAAAGATCAAAAAAACGCCTTGGCCTTGTTATGCCAAAATATAAGGGCCGGAGGCAGTTTTCCGAAACTTCATCAAAACACACTGCAAGAACACCCAACCAGGATAACCAAAAGCGAAAACATGGAACTTAAAGAATTAAATCAATCAGCAGCAATTACTAAATACAAAAGAAGCAGAAAACCATTTTTTCAGAAGAAACAGCGTTAAAGACTAACAGCGACTCACCGCTACCCATGCGAAACATAACGGCCCTTGACAAGGCTTTAATGAACCATGCAGAGTCGAATTAAACAAACAATTTTATGCGAAACAATGTGAACTAGTGGGTCATATTAAAAAGAGAAAAAGTGAAAACACTTGAGGCAGCTGAACGCCAACTTAGGGCCTGATATTAAAGAAAGAATAGCCCAAAGACTAGAAAAGATCTTGGAACAAGAAAAGATCGGCAAACTAGAAGTTGACCGACTACAAAACCGGGAACAATTACGAACTCCAGTGAATAGAATAAGTAGAAACTATCCCAAAAATATTATATGAGAAGCACAACGCAAGGCAGAACGAATCCGAACGCAGTTTAGAGAGCAATCTTCACATTAGCAAGCGTTATAACGCCTTATGGATTTGCAAAATAATTACACTGTAATTGCTAATACAGGCGGCGGTGGTGCTGGGAGCAGTTGCCCTCCACGCCATCGCCTCTCATCTCCGCCAGAATAAATCATGGTTAAAACGAAACAGCATGATCATCTTGCTAATTTATAAAAAAAATAGCTGTAAAGCCGTGATAACTCTTAACCAGGAATATAGGGGAGATATTGGCACTGGCTTTTTGTCCCTACTGCAAACGTCAAAGTATATATGGCTTTATGGCCGATGCACTTAATGGACAATAGTTTCTCGTAATAGTAGTGGTTTACTCTTTAGTAAGATAAAGACCAAGTAATACCTATGCCAGTTAATCCAAGAAATACAAGCGTCTGTCTTTCATAATCAATGTCTCGCGAACAGAGTTCCGCGAGCTTTGCCGAGTCTACAATGACTTTGGGTTTGACTTCGTGAATAGAATGACTTAATCATGGGTGTTTTTTACTGCTTGAATATAAACTGGCCCAGAATTTATGTCGTTATATCCAACCTTCTGTCATTGCCATCTATAGAGAAATTCAATATTATAGAATAATATTGTACCTATCGGAGTCTGAGGTCAGAAGGCTGCATTATAAACCAGTGGCCAACAGCAAAAGTCTCCAAATCAACTTATCTATAGTTAAAACATGTTTGTACCTTTGAAAACTTGAAGGAAAATCAACTGTAAATAATTAATGGCGTCCTCAAAAAAGCTAAGTATAGTATTTTTTGCGTCAAAGCCAGTAAAGGATCAGTTATGCTTTGAACATGCCTGTGCTTGCGACCCTAGCAAACACCAAACGTAATTACGAATAAGTCAGTATATTTTTAATATTCGTTCTATTCCCATCCCGCCCAATTAAGGCCCCTTATAAGTGTCTAGATAAAGTGTTGTCCATGGCTGTTTTAATGCCTTGCTCTAGGACCAGGGCTGTAACAATTTTGAAAGGAGAACGCCAGTCAAGTTATACTTTCAGTGCGTTCCCTGAAAAATAAATGACGCCAGCCATGAACAAGAAGACCAACTTTTGTTACTAAAGTACGCTAGAATGTTATATTAAAATTCGTTTACAGATCCTTTCCAAAGGCCTTCATGTCTATTCTGTTGCTAAAAGGATTAAACTATTTGCATTCGGTAATGGTGCTTGCAGTTCAGTCCAAAATACGTCCAACAGGTGTAATAGAATGAAATCTGTACACTGACCATTCACCAAAGGATCATGTGTGATTTTTAAATGATCGGCAGCAGTACGACACACCACACCCAGTATGATGCACAAGACACAGCAAAAGTTTAACTGGTTCTAGATAAAAGCTGCATCGGATGACTAAACCAAAGCTTTCTGGATGTGCCTCATTTTCCATAGGGGGTTAAGATAGCTCTTCAATGGAGTACTCACCTTTTTATGAAAAGAGGAAGTCTGGGGTCACAGCAATGTCAAGAGTATCAGTTGCTTATATTTTTAAGATATGTAGTGCTGCCCACAGATATTTTGCATCATATATCTGAATGCACTCTCATTTGTAATTTGTTTTAAAAAAGTTTGTAATCAATAACAACTCAGACCGCCCTTCGTTTATAGCAACATGCTATTGATAACAAATGCGGGGCCAAAACGGTCCGCGCTCCATGAAATATTTAACAAAGTCTGAAGGGTTAAATATAAGCGAAACCAAGGGAAAAAAAAGATTAAAAAAATTTGCGGGGCTCAAAGCTAAACCAGTTTAACAAAACCCTGGATGTTATTCCGGGTTTTTGCACCCTAAAAAGAAGCCAAATGAGTAAATTCAGCATTACTCTCAATACTAAACAAAGCAAATCTAAAAAACAATATAAAGCAAACGAACCAGAAAATGCAGATTACTTATTAGAATAAAGAGCTAGCTAAAATGTTAGGCGTTAAAGTTGACACACAGGTCACTAAAAGATATGTTGTTGCGCCAACCATAACTACTTTTAAGGGGGAAAATCCGCCACGATCTTCATTACATTCATTACTTTATGTTCATTTGGATAGCTGAGCACTGATGAAAACTTTATAAGATTGAAGGCCCTCAAATGTTTAATGAGCTTTACCGGCGGGGAAAGCTGCCATATTGCGATTATGACAATAAATACAATTCCCTACCTAATTTAACAGTTTAAAAAATAATAGTTTTGTGGTAGGGTTGATCAATTAATATAAAAATTGCATGACAAAGCAGGGAAAGAAGTGAAAAGCAATAACCTACTCATTGTTTGGGGGGGGGGGGGGGGGGATATGTAAATAATAAACTGTACTAAAAATGTGAATCGCGAGGGCCAATAACCGGAGTTACATTAGCGCCTGTGAGTGTATAACTTAGAATTAAAAGACCTTACAGATGTTGCGGACTTTGAACAGAACGGAGATATGCGCTTTGTATGGTTTTGAGTACCTAAAGAAGGTTATTATAAACGCAAAGAGGTTGCTGACAACAAAAGTATCCAAAACTAGAACAACAGCGCAAGCTAGAGGCAACTAATGTGGCCAGTAAGAATATAAAATAGTTCGAAAGCCTGACCCCTCAAAAGGCACTTAGAACCATATTTAGAAATGGGAAATAAAATTTTAATACAAAAGCCCATTTACATTTTTTGGTTGTTCCGTCAAAAAATTTCAGAAAAGCATTTAACCTCTGGCCATTTTTAGTTAGGCCTTTACAAATTTAAGTCCATATGCCAGATGACAATATCATAAAGAGATTGAAATAAAGCCGGTATGGGAAAAAACAGTACATCCTCCACATAAGAGGAAGCGGTATTAAAAGATGCATCACTACAAAATTACAGTTCATGTCCGCAAATGAAATTAGGGGAAACGTTCACATAAATTTGAAAATTTCTGTCTAAAAGATAAGGAGAGGGATGGGGTTTGAGGCGTTAGTTGAAGTCCTTTTTAAAGGAATTCTAATTAGCTGCAAAACTTAGACGATGACAGTCATAAATATACCAGTTGTCATTCTTCACAATGGCGAGGAATATTAAGGTCATAACAACTACGCCACAAAAATCAAATAATAGTCTAAAATAAAACAAACTTACAGCACTGAATTGGATTAATCTACACACTTAGCTTATAGGATTTTATTATAACCATAACAAGTTTTAACAGAGGGTATGATAAAATCAATAACCTGATTAGATAAGTACAGTTATTAAAACTATGGATCAGTATAACTTTATGACAAAAAACCACTCATTGCTCTTAATTTTGTGGGCAGACTGGTTGTGGAAAAACAATATATAACCTAGAACCTATACAAACAGTAAATCGTTAAAATTTTAAACATATTGTGGTTTTCTTTCCAACACTTAAATGGAACAAAGCATATCATAATAGAATGTTTATATGGACTGATATGACTAATAAAATAGTTGATCCTAGGCAATAAACAGAGTGAAGTTTATTAGAACGCAGAAATTTAAAAACAGTTGAAGGAACTCAGACACAAACTTAAAATAGATGACTGGTTCACAAGAAAGAGACCATAGATAAAAAGAGAATCACATGTCGAAACTAGCTTTCACATGAAGACATGCTGGATAAGTGTGTGGATTTTATGCCATAAATATAACACTGGTTTTAAAATGACCTATAGAGAACCGTATTTTAAAGACTGAAGATTATATTAAGCCACATGAAAGACAGAGACACATAAGAAGAATGTTGCGCGAAAATGATGTTTAATGTAAAATGATCATAAAAAACATCGTATTAAACAAAAACTGAAATCATGTAAAAGTTATAGAAAAATTAGTATTAAAAACGTGATAATCCAACACCGTATGATTATGTTATAAAAAATCGTTATTATTTATGATATTGAAAGCCTTACAATGTGCATAGAAAACGGGGAAAAAACCAATCCATGGGAACTATCGCCGAAACTAGGGTGAGGCGTAAGTGGCCCAGGTAGTTTGAAATTCCCCGTTCTCTAAACATGTGGAAACGAACAATAGGAACAAAACAAAAAGAGAATGAACGAAACAAAACAAAACCAATGGAAACTAAAACACAAACGGAAATACAAACAAACAAACGGAAACAAAACAAATCAAAAAAGTGAAACAGACGCGAATACAAAAACAAAACGTCACAAAACCGGAAAACACAACAACACAAGGCAAACGGAAACGAAACCAAACAAGGAAATTGAAGGAAAACTGGTTAGAAAGGCAGAAAATGCGGCCTAACCCGCATGGTGCGAATCCAATGAAGTAACGTTCCACGACAGAAATGTGGAGGGAGAGGGCAAAGAGAGTGAAAAGGAGTGAAAATAGATAGGGACAAAAAGGAATGGTAAAAAGAAGTAACGCTGAAACGTCGACTGAAGACACGACGAGACATGAGGCTCTAGCCCAGCCGTATCCTCGCGAACGCTGGGCAGGTATCGATCAAAGCTAACGACGCTGGGGCACACCAGTGCCTTACTCTTGGCCCGGTCTGTGGGCTCTCTTTTCTCCTCGCGATGGCGCTCCTTGGCATGCACGACGGAATTCCATATCCTCGGTACTCACCCGTCGTCCCCGTAACACATCTAATTCAACTGTACCACCGAGGATGAAGACATACCCATTCCCGCGACTCCCACGCCCATTCATATGACACCTGATTTATACGAACTTACAACTCAACCTAGGTAGACTTCCATAAGCCAATTGTCATACACCGGGCCCAAACGAAATAGAACATTCGTATGTTCAGATAAATACATAGTCCAAATTGTTCATAACTGACTTTCACCCATCGTCCTGAACGGACCGAAGCGCATGTCACACATGACACTCACATGTTCAGGGCGCACAAGGCTTGCATGAACACCACACATACACGCGAAATAATATAAGACAGTACAGACACCGACACATCTTATTGAATTTCAGAGAGAAGGGGTTGCGGGTGGAAAGTGGAGGGGGGCAGGGAGGAAAAAAAGGAGAGAGAATGGAATGAAGAAGGTATGTATTATAAGTGGGAAAGGATGAGAGAAGGGAGGAGGAGGAAGAGGATAGAGAGAGAGATGAGAGATAGATAGAGAGAGAGGATGAGAGAGAGAGAGAGAGAGAGAATTGAACGAACGAACACTTTTTTTATAATCAGTAAAGGCAATGACCCTAGTGATGGGGGTACAGAGTAGGGTACAGAGCATCCATTCAAGCGAGAGAGAGAGAGAAGAGCGAGAGAGAGAGAGATAGATAGATAGAGGAGAGAATGAACGAACTAACGAACAAAAATTTATTTAATCAGTAAATGCTATGGCCCCTTTGATGGTGGTACAGTTTAGGGATAGCCAATTCATGAGAGAGAGAGAGTGAGGAGAGAGAGAAGAGAGATAGAGAGAGAGAGAGAGAGAGAGAGAGAGAGAGACTGTGTTTTAAATGAATTCGGTCAGATGTAACTATAAGTCATCAAGGAAACAGAAAAAACGTGCATCAACCTAACTTTTAAGCCAACTGTCACCCACCCACGTTTTGTGCACACACAACACTTGCATTCACAACACAGTATGCTTACTTCGAACGCAACACGCCAATCACTCCACCCAAAGGAGCACTTATCACACATTGAATTAAGTTTTTCCCTATAAAACGCTCCCTTTCCTCAAAAGAAGTATCCATTTCTCTTCAGCCTCATTTTCCAACAATACGTCTCATTACATGATAATTCCCCCACATACAAACAAAAAACAAAATTCTAAGTTAATCAAAAATCAAACACACTCAACACACATTGTTACAACTATCAGTTCTTATATTAAACAGTAACGTAAAGACAGTCATCTTCATGACTTGTCGATGAAAGCTTTCGAGCACTTGGCTGTACCACCTCTGGACCACCACACCTTGACCCTCACTAGGCTGGTACTACCCCAATTCAGTAACACCAGCACTGAACGCAGAGATTCTGTAACGAAAACCCAAGGTGCAGGGTTAAACCTCAAAAAATGAAATTTATATATTTTTCCTACTTTCTCTCTTGTTATTGGACTGTCTCCTTTTTACTCCTTTCACATTCACTCCAAAGACAATATAGAATACTCACAGAGTCTTGTTCCGCCAACCTATTCCGTACCTACAGTTGGTTACAGACAAGAAATCTATATACAACAATATTTTATAATTGTTTATATTTTTCATTCTTTCGCGTTCAACGATCTTTTTTCCCCAAATAGCGGCAATATCCATCAAATCTTAATAATTAACAAACTTCAGATATCATTCCAATTACACCTTACTGTAATTTGCATTAACCATTGTTACAACCCAACTGGTACTCACCTTCTAGGGAAGGAAGCGACAAGCCTACCCTAGTAGACGTTTCAGTCTACATCTCAAGCACTCATACTTGAGTGAACCGTTGCCAACTCCAGGCATATTACACCCACGCAAGGTTAAGGCACACCCAAACCAGGGTTTGCATCGGACACCATTCCAATCAAAAATAGTACCCCCAACCAGGTTCATAGGACAAACCAAGTTCCTAACTATGTAAACCCAACGAGGGGTTACAATTCAGACATCCTCCAATTGTCTGTGTCCAGAGCTCCACCTGAAGTATCAGTAATCTTCCAACCTTCCTCACATTGGGTGAACACACTCAGCAATCCACTCAGCGTCCTACTCTTATCCACATCACTGCGGTTGCACTCCAAGAATATAAAATAACACATCAATACTGTAGGTTCCTTTCCACAATTGCAAAAATTACAAAATCTCTTAACACTCTTTTTTTTTTTTTGACATGAAACTTTTCGCATTCACATAACACTTATCACATTCACATGACACTCTACACAAGCCCAACAGAGATCTCACTCTCAACAACAAGACATGCTTGACAATCACTCTCACACAGTTCCTTCAGTGGTATAAAATGGAATCACTGACAATCACTACGCTATTTGGAAATAGGCTTTTGATAGATGATGCAGATTTAAAAAATAAAAAAATAAAATTAAAAATAAATTAATAAAAAAAAACCTGCTGAGAATATCGTTCTTAAATGCGAAAGTGGCCTATCTGCCAAGAAAGTCAATGGCAGCTTTTGTGTGTGTATGTGTGTGTGTGTGTTTGTGTTGTGTGTTGTGTGTGTGTGTGTGTGTGGTGTGTGTGTGTGTGTGTGTGTGTGTGGTGGTGGTGTGTGTGTGTGAAACTGCAGAAAAAAAGAACCTTAGTAAAATTGAGAAGGGAATAAGGTTCCCCCCCCCCTCCCCCCCCCCATCCTCCACTTCCCTCATCTCTTCTCTCCGCTCTCGCGTTGGTTTCTCCCCTTTGTGTCATATCACGCGATGGTCGTCCACATAAAACCTGCTTGGTCATTGAACCTACCTTGTACTCCCACAGTCTAAGGGATCTTGGGTATTCCCCATCAAATAACAACAACAGGATGTTGGGGCATTGAGCGCGGAGATTAACGTTACATGCTCAATGAACTGGGACCGAAAACTATCCTGTCTGAAGTACGAGCTCTCTGCTCATCTATATTCTCCTGAGATCTAATTTTGGGGTATCTGTTGATGTTCCCCGAATTATGTATGTTTGAGTCGTTAGGTGAGTGTGGTGTGCACGATGTACGATTGGTGTGGTGAGACATGGGTGAGGTGTGGTGTGGTGGTGTGTGTGCGTCGTGTGCGGTGTGGCGTGTGCGTGAGCGTGTGCGTGTGTGCGTGTTGTGTGTGTGTGTAGTGTGTGTGCGTGCGGTGCGTGTGTGTGTGTGTGTGGTGTGGGTGTGTGTGTGTGTGTGTGTGTGAGTGTGAGCGAGCGTGTGTAAGTGTTTTGAGTGTGTGTGTGTGTGCGTGCGTGTGTGTGGTGTTGTGTGTGTGTGTGAGCGTGTGTGTGTGTGTTTGTGTTGTGGTGTGGTGTGTTGTTTTGTGTGTTAGTGTGTGTTTGTGATTGTGTGGTGTGCATGATGTGTGTGTGTGTTTGTGTGTGTGTGTGAATCTTCAGACCAAAAATAAAAAAATAAAATGTAGTTGCTATGGGTCTTTTACGTGCACGAGGATCTGCTGCACACGAGAGATCGACTTATTCGAAAGACTAGCTCAATGGCATCGCTGAAGGTGGGATAGATAGGGAAAGGGGACAAAAAATCTTACTGTGCTAAGCACGAGCTACGGAATAGAAATGTTCGCTACATCTACATCTTCATCTTCCTCATCATCTAAGAAAAAACGAGACCGCCTCACATCTTTCCGGCACTTCCTCATCCTCGTCAAACGTCTGAAACAAAGCAGTGCCAGACCTGGGTGATTGGGAAATGGTGGTGGTGGTGGTGATGGTGGTGGTGGTGATGGTGGGCGGAGGTTGGGGGTGGGTGGTGGGGGATGGGAGGGGTGCGTGAGGGGAAGTAACTCGACGCCGAGGTAGGTCCGGGGACTGAGGCCCTGCTGGGGTGCGGGGCAAATTTTGAGGTTTTATATAAAAACAAACAAACAAACAACCCTCCGGATATCGAAGCCCTATCCTGAAAGAAAAGCATGAACAAACAAACAAACAAACAAACCACCGGAACCTCTACCCTAAAAGAAACACATCCCAAAAGGGAGCAGGGGATGCTCTGGAACCCAAGTAATCCCCCCTCCCCCCCCCCCCCCCCCCACTCTTTCGGTACCATTCCGCAAAGAATCATTGCTAGAAGTCTACCTTTCTCGTCATCATAAATACCAACCATCTAAATCTAAGAATAATGGCTTGAAATATCCCTCCTCCTCCTTCTCCTCCTCAGTCCTTCTAAAACTAATCAAACGACAAACTAAATCATTCTTCGTATCTCCCTGCTCAACATCCCTGTCTCTAGTCTCTACGAAAATGAATATGGTGTTAATATCTTTACAGCGGAAGCAAGAAGTTGTCATCCTTGTTTGTTATAAATAAAATTTTTTTTTTAATGAAAGGCAAGAAATGAAAGGCAATATTTACCCCATAAATAGCTATTTTTTTCGTATGAAAACAACGGTTTCCTTCCAACATGACTGTACTTTTGTCTCACGTAAAAGCAGCACTTCACATGTAAATTTTTATTCCTTTGAATGAAAAGAGTACAAAAACAGGAAAGATAGCCTTCTGCAGTAGAATACCCGCCAAATCAGAGTGAGTGTTCAAAACAAAGTAATTCCTATTACTAGGTCTGAGCATGAGTTAGATGGCTAAGAAAACCATCTCTCTCTCTCGAACCACTCCTCACCCACAATTTTCTCCTCCACCCCTCAGACACACACATTCTCCTCTTCTCCATCCCACCCCGTCCCCCCCCCCCCCCTCCCCCCCCCATCCGATGTGTAATGCGTAAATCTGTCAATATACATTCACCTCCAAGTGAGGATATTGTACCTGTTACACACTCAGTGTCCTCAAAGCCTCAAGTCCTGAAAAGGTATTGAAGTGAATGTAAGATCCTCGACGGCGTATTAGTACTTTTCACTCCACGGAGAAGAACACTTCAAACTGAGAGCAATGAAGGGGAAAAAAGATGATTTCACAGACTTGCCATTTTGATTCCTAAAACAACTCTCAAAGTAGGTCAGATTTGCAAAATTCACTTTTCAGTAGTCTTGATAAGGAACGAGAAAACAGATGGTGCAATCTCCTCTCTCTCTCTCATCCCTCTCTCTCTCTTCTCTCTCTCTCTCTCTCACTCCTCCTCGTCTCATACTCTCTCTCTCACAAGGTAACTCAGTCCCCACCCCTCTCTCTCTCTCTCTCTTCTCTCTCTCCTCTCTCTCTCCTCGTCTCTTCTCATCACGGTCTCTCACTCTCTCAAGGGATGCATGCAATCCCTCTCTCTCTCCTCAAGGTAGCAATGCCCTTCCCCCCACCCTCTGCAACCCCTCTCTCATCTCTCGTCTCTCACTCACTCCTCACTCTCTCCTCTCTCTCTCTCTCTCCTCTCAAGATGCAATCCCTCTCTTTCTCTCTCTCAAGGTATGCAATTCATCTCATCTCTCAAGGTAAATGCAATTCCTCTCTCTCTCAAAGGTATCAAATCCACTCTGTTCTTCTCTCATCAAGGAAAGCATTTCCTCTCTCTCATCAAGGTATGCAATTCCTCTCTCCTCTCTCAAGGTATGCAATTCCCTCCCTCTCTCTCTCTCTCTCTCTCTCTCTCTCGCTCTCCATCACTCTCTCAGGTATGCAATTTCTCTCTCTCTCAGGTATGCAATCCTCTCTCTCTCTCTCTCTCTCAAGGTATGCAAACCTCTCTCTCTTCCTCTTCAGTATGCAATCCCTTCCCCCCACCCTCTCTCTCTCTATCTGCTCCTCTCTCTCTTCTTCTCCTCATCTCTCGCTCTCTCATCTCATCAGTCTCTATCTCTCTCTCTCTCTCTCTCAAGGTATGCATTTACCTCTCTCAAGGTATGCAATTACCTCTCCTCACTCAAGGTAGCAATCCATCTCTTTCTCTCGACTCAAGGTATGCAATTCCTCTCTCTCTCAAGATGCAAACATATCTTTTTCCTTCTCATCTTAAGGTATGCAATTCCACCTCTCTCTCTCTCTCTCTCTCATGCTCTCTCTCTCTCTCTCTCCCTCTCCTCTCTCTCTCTCTCACTCTCTCCCATTCTCTTCTCTCTCTCTCTCTCTCTCTCTCTCTTCTCTCTCTCAATGTATGGAATCCCTTCCCCCCCCTCTCCTCAAAACATTATCAAAGTTGCCATATCTCTCCCTGAAGTATGGCAGTCCAATCTCTCACTCTCTCTCTCTCTCTCTCTCTCTCTCTCTCCTCTCTCTCTTCGCTCTCTCCTCTCCTCCTCCCTCTCTCTCCCTCTCTCCTCTCTCTCTCTCACTCTCTCTCCCTCCCCTCTCTCTCTCTCCTCTGTCTCTCTCTGTCATTCACTCTCTCTCTCTCGATCTCTCTCCTCTCTCTCTCGCTCTCTCTTCTCTCTCTCTCTCTCTCTCTCTCTCTTTGTGAGTCTCTCTCCCCTTTCCTCTTCGACACTATCGCCGACAAAAACCATGACAATGAATCCTACCGTTGATTTCTTTGACCGCATCTGACACTCAGTGCCAAAACGAAACGCACTATATGCGTTAAGACAGAGAGTCTGATAAGGACATGAGAGTCCCGCATGGTGGGGTTCTGTCTCTTTGTTGTTCCAACCGACTAACGTGAACCCGGGGCCTGTGTAACACATACCGGGTGTGTGTGTGGACCACTTTTTCGGTGGCCCTGTCTAGGAGAAGATGCTTTGGCGCCGTCACTGACATGGAGTTCCATCTGGGAATAGCTCCACTGTCAGGCATAGAGAGAGAGAGAGAGAGAGAGAGAGAGAGAGAGAGAGAGAGAGAGAGAGAAGAGAGAGAGACAGACAGACAGAGAGAGAGAGAGAGACAGAGATGGACAGAGAGAGAGAGAGAAGAGAAGAAGAAGAAGAATATGAAGAAGAAGTGGAGAGAGAGAGAGAGAAAAGGAGAAGAAGAAGAAGAAGAAGGAGAGCGGTTTAAAAGAAATGTGAACATTTGTAAAATCGGTCCACAAAATTTATTGTCTGAACACACGTCCACACACACACAACACAACACACAACACACACCACACACACACACACACACCACACACCGCACACACACACATTCGACCACACACACAACACACACACACACACTCTCTCTTCTCCTCTCTCTCTCTCTCTCTCTCTCCTCTCCTCTCACGCACGCACGCACGCGCACACACACACACTCATGACACGAACACGCATCACCACATACATGCACAAACAATACAACCAGACACACACACACACACACACACACACACACAACACACACACACACTCACACACACACAACACACACAAGCACGAACACACACACACACACACACAACACACACACACACACACACACACACAGACACACACACACACACGCAAACGCACCGCAACGCAACGCACGCACGCACGCACGCCACGCCACGCACGCACACACACCCACACACACACACACACACTCACACACAACACACACACACACAAACACCCAACAAAACACACACACACAACACCCACACACAACACACACACACCGTTATATATTTTGGTTCTTAACTCTATCATTACCCAAAGTATCCATTTCTCAAAACGCTTCACACAGACCTAGCCCCCCCCCCCCCCCCCCCCCCCCCCGCCCCCCCCCCAACTGATTTCTCTCTGATCGTCCAGCCAGCTGCAAAGACACTGATATGAAACTGATCACACATCTAGGTCTCTCGTCCACCTTGGCTGGGATGGTGAAGGGAGAGCAGGAGGAAGGCAGAAATGTTGAGGAAGGAGAAGACTTGGTGATGGTGTGCGCGCGCGCGCGCGTGTGTGTGTGTGTGTGTGTGGTGTGTGTGTGTGTGTGTGTGGGTGTGTGTGTGTGTGTGCATGTGTGTGTGTGTGTGTGTGTGTGCGTGAGTGTGTGTGTGTTTGTGGGTGTGTGTGGGTGTGTATGTATGTGCGTGCGTTGCGTGCGTGGCGTGCGTGCGTGCGTGCGTGCGTGCGTGCGTGTGTGTGTGTGTGTGTGGTGTGTGTGGTGTGGTGTGTGTGGAATGTTAACAACTGAGACTGACAAAACAAAAAGTAAAAGGAAAAAAATCAATCGTCGACGGGAAGAACATAAATTTCATCACCCTCGCCAGTTCATTACACTCAGAATTGAATCTCCACCTAACCACCAAAAGTGACATGTAAATAGCAGAAAAGATTTAAAACCATCAAAGGCGAGTGGGAAGAAACCACCAGAACGACAAACACGTTGAGATTGGCAGCGAAACTGAGCATTGTTTTCATGCTGGAAAGCTAGCGGAGTTGATCTCTCAACCACAGAGAAGTAAAAGTCTGGCCTCAAAGTCTGATTCCGGATTTGTGCAACCACCGCTGAGCCAAGCGCGCGCACACAGCCTTGAGGCTACACGCCCCCGTTAGGATTTGGCACTAAAACACTGTATAATCCAAGCAACTGTTTTAGAGCGTACCATACGTTATAAGCCAATCATTTGATATTAAATTGATTAAATCGATCAAAAGAACAACCTTCCCACCAATCATTTTCCCTTGTTTTGGAGGGGAGGGAGAGGGGGGGGGGGGTGGGGGGGGGAGGGGAAAGTAGGGAAAGAGGGCGAATTTTTCCACACGACGAAATCACATACCATCTTCAAAACATGACTTTCGCCTCAGTTGACGTCACATTTCAGCCTTGCACACACACCCTGACCCTATCTTTGTGGACACTGGAACCCCCCGAACTACCCCATTCCTCTGATTTTTTAATCTGTCTGCTTGGAACCACCTGGCGGCCATATGAAAGAAAATGAGGAGAATCAGCTTTCAGACACAATGAAAAATTCTCGAAACAATCTAACAGCGCCAGTCTATAAATACTCGACTTCTTAAGCAAGCCCGAAACGCATTACTTTTTGGTGTGCAGCCTGTGCATAATTGAATACAAGCAGCCCTTTGAAAGTCTGGCACCGATCCACGCCCTGACAGAACCCTCCATGCTAAGCAAAGATCTCTGCTGTATGGCCCAGCTGGAATAGATTTACGCCCCGATAATTCAATAGAAAAAAAAGACACATGCACCCGCGCGCGAGAGCTTACACACAAACACACGCACACACGCACGCACAACACACACACACACACACACACACACACACACACAACACACACACACACACGTACAAACACACACACACACACCACACACACACACACACACACACACACACACACATGGACAACGCAAGGACTCATGCACGCGCGCGCGCGCCGCACCACACACACACACACACACACACACACACACACACACACACACACACACACACACACACACACACACAACACACACACACACACACACACACACACACACACACACACACACACACACACACACACACACACACAAGGCCAATGATTTCCAGCTTCTACATCAGAAAGGAGTTGATCAACTTTTCCATTAGCTTACAGAAGCAGCTGGACAGAGCTATTGGTCGACAATTTGAAGGGTTGGCAAGGTCTTTACCAGACTTAGGAATAGGAATGATGAGGGCTCTCCGCCAGGAGGACGGCAAGTACCATGTAGTTCAGATATAGCTGTAGACTTTCAGAAGGCTTCTTGTAAAGAAGTCATTCTTAATTTTTTGTTTTATTTTTCATTTCGTCTCTCTCCCTTACCCACCTGCCAACTACGGGGCCAGGGTCAAGAAGTCACTGTCTTGACCCCTTACAGATTTCGGGAGGGATATACGACAAACAGAAGCCTACCCAGATCATGCTCAACTTCCGGGACAGAGAGCCCAGCACTACAGGGGAGGTTATCTTGGCCAGTCCGGGAACTGCCTGTCTGGTCTCAGTCCCATGCAGGGGTAGTCGAATGATGCACCAGAGTGTACCTCCTGTCATATAGAGGTCCGAGCCAAAGAGATGTGTTGAGAGAATACCTGCCCTCTCAACCACCAGCACCTCATTCCCCTCCATTACAGGTCGCACCGCACGGCAAACACGGCGGATCTTAATAAGAAGACCACAGAGAAGGCAAGGTAAGACCGCAAAGGGCCATATCAGGGCTGTCACCACGTTAAAATCAACTCACAAGTCATTAATTCACACAACTCTTTAAAACACATCTTCTAAAAACCCATCCGAAATTTTGTAAAAAAAAAATCTTTCCACTTTAAGTGGAGACGAAGATAGAGAAGATCCATTAAAGAAAGGCAGAAGATAGAAAAAGGAAAAAGGCCGGTCACTATATGTCAGGGCCCTCATCCTTAAACCTTTCTGTCAGGTGAGACCCTACTAGGGGCATCAACAACCAACGCTGTGCTTAGACCAAACAGCAACTTTGCAAAACAGACCTCGAAGCGTTAACAAAAATCAACAATTCAGTCGAGTATTGATGTCCTCGTCAGCAGAGCCTAAGGGATCACTGAAAAAAAACACACAAGCCCTCCGACCACGGCAAGGTTTCTACCCCCCCCCCCCCCCCCCCCCCCCCCCCCTTCCCCGTAGGAATGACAATGGAATATCAAATGTAAAGAACAACAACAAAAAAAAAAAACAAAAATGAGGGGAAGGGGGAAAGGTCCTATGATTGACAACAATTAGCATATATAAAACAGACAATAGAATTAATATGACAAAGTACACACATTTGGGGAACACAAAGAGAGAGATGATGATAATGATAATCTTTATTTGGGCACAGAGAGAGAGAGAGCAACGAGAAGAGAGAGAGAGAGAGAGAGAGAGAGAGAGGAGAGAGAGAGAGAGAGATTGAGACAGAGACAGAGTGAGAGAGAGAAAGACAGAGAGAGACAGAGACAGAGAGACTCAAGACTCAATTTACTCATGTCTTGGCCACTGCGCTTCACACGCACGTGTTTCTATCTGTGGATGCGCGAATGTGAACACATTTACGTACACCTGTGCGTGCGTATGCGCGTGAGTGTGCGTGTGCACCTGTGTTTTAGAGGGCCGAGGTTAAAAATGAAGGTGAAAATGAAGGATGGAGGAAGGGAAGAAGGGACCGACCGGGGCAAGGAATGAAAGGATGAAAGGATGAAGGAATGGGAGCGAGATGCCAAGTGGGCAAAAGGGAGGTAATCAATCATAATCGGAAACACAGGGCTGCTGATTACCTCCCCTATATTACCAAAGCATATGGATATCTGTCTGTCTCTGTCATACACACACGTATATATATATATAAACATACACACGCAAACACTCATACACACACATACATTTCTGTGCATCATCTTTTGTTTGAATGCTCAGTGTTGACCACGCTCTATCAGGAAAAAGGTATTGAGATGAATAACCTTGATAATGTCAGTACTGTCTTTTATGGTTCATACGTGGCTGAAATTGCCATGGTTATTTCGCGTCACAGGTTGCAGAATTTTTTTTATAAAGATC
>JAFLJL010018355.1:0-10727 GCA_018398815.1 Conus ventricosus | reverse complement strand
AATATGATTGTGTAGAAACAAGCGGTACTGTTGTGAAGAAATATGATTGTCTAGAAACAAGCGGTACTGTTGTGAAGAAATATGATTGTCTAGAAACAAGCAGTACTGTTGTGAGGAAATATGATTGTCTAGAAACAAACGGTACTGTTGTGAAGAATATGATTGTCTAGAAACAAGCGGTACTGTTGTGAAGAAATATGATTGTCTTGAATCAAGCGGTACTGTTGTGAAGAAATATGATTGTCTTGAATCAAGCGGTACTGTTGTGAAGAAATATGATTGTCTTGAATCAAGCGGTACTGTTGTGAAGAAATATGATTGTCTTGAATCAAGCGGTACTGTTGTGAAGAAATATGATTGTGTAGAAACAAGCGGTACTGTTGTGAAGAAATATGATTGTGTAGAAACACAGCGGTACTGTTGTGAAGAAATATGATTGTCTAGAAACAACGGTACTGTTGTGAAGAAATATGATTGTGTAGAAACAAGCGGTTACTGTTGTGAAGAAATATGATTGTCTAGAAACAAGCGGTACTGTTGTGAAGAAATATGATTGTCTAGAAACAAGCGGTACTGTTGTGAAGAAATTTGATTGTCTAGAAACAAAGCGGTACTGTTGTGAAGAAATTTGATTGTGTAGAAACAAACGGTACTGTTGTGAAGAAATATGATTGTCTAGAAACAAACGGTACTGTTGTGAAGAAAATATGATTGTCTTAGAAACAAGCGGTACTGTTGTGAAGAAATATGATTGTCTAGAAACAAGCGGTACTGTTGTGAACAAATATGATTGTCTAGAAACAAACGGTACTGTTGTGAAGAAATATGATTGTCTTGAATCAAGCGGTACTGTTGTGAAGAAATATGTTTGTCTTGAATCAAGCGGTACTGTTGTGAAGAAATATGATTGTCTAGAAACAAGCGGTAGTGTTGTGAAGAAATACGGTTGCCTAGAAACAAGCGGTACTGTTGTGAGGAAATATGATTGTCTTGAAACAAGCGGTGGTGAATTATGATTTGTTGTGTTTAGAAGGACATGACTTATTGAAAAACACATCATAATGTAGTTCCATGAGTTTGATACAAAAGTGGAAGAAGGAACAAGGAGTGGAAAAAATTTTGAGAGTAGGGAAAAGGGGAAAATGAGATCAACAAGGAGGAAGGAAGGTAGTCGAGATGTGGAAGTGAAAAGGACAAGAGGAGGAAAAAGAAAAAGAGGCAAAGAGAACGATCGGTTCCTTCACCAGTTCACCTTTCTTTTTTTTTCTTTTTTTTGACATAGTAACTCTTTATTTGCTCTCTCCTCTCTCATAATTGCTCACAGTCACTTCTTAAACCCCCTACCACCCATTCCAACCTTCTCTATCCTGCCTTTCTTCACTGTATTCCAGTTAATTTTGTGTGGCATAAATATCGTGAAGGAGATGAAAACAGCAATCAACCCCCCACCTCACTATGTTCCCACAAGACTTTGCTGCTCCCAGTGGTCTTATTCTGTCTCTTGAGATATTGGCTATTTTCTCATTAAGTAGAAAAGAGCATGTCCTGAGGGTCATGGGTTCGAATCCCAGCCATGGCTGTCCCAGATGGGGGAAAAAAAAGGGACAGCAGAGGGACATCCGGAGTCATAGGGTGTGGCCCAACCCCCTGAGTCGGAGATAAGGACCGAAACACTTGCTTGAGGGGGCTTGTCTTTGAGGGACTCTCTGCTGCCACGCTCTCCACGAGTTTCTATCTACTAGTGTGTAAGTGTGTGTATTTGGTGTGTGTGTGTCATGCGAGTGCGCTTAAAGTGTGGATGTGTGTGTCTGCATTGTGTGTGAGAGAGAGAGAGAGACAATGTGCAGCGTAGTACTACAAGAAAGAAACATAATGTACATAATGTATCATGAACATTGTACATCAACCCTGATATTAGTTGGTGAGTCCTGGCAACTGAGAAGAGATATATGTTAAAACCATTTATTTTTGTTTTCATCTGCGGGGAAAGTTTTTTTTTTCCAGAAACAAAGAATCATTTCATGTTATTACAAAACTTGTTACTAGCTCAACGAATATCTATATCTGTATGTATATCAATTAACACAAGTAATATCATCAAAATGTAGAAAGAAATATTTCAAATTTATTTGAATGTTCAAAAAAAAGATCCATGAAATATACAAATGGAGTACTTGCAAAAGCACCACTTCAGAACCAAGTAGGAAGTTAGCGTTTTATGAGATATGTCTTTCTGAACTTTTCTTGTTTTTTAGACTCATCATATAAGTTATCAACAGTTTCTCTTTGGACTCTATTTCTTTGATGTTAGAGGCATTTTTAGAGCTTGCACATCATTTTCAACGTTATGATCATTTCTCAGCTATGTCAGAAAAAGCCTTTATGCATAATTTCTTGAGATATTTCAAATTTACTTGATGTTCAAAAAACATTTTCAAAGACGGCAGTGTTTCTAGGATATATATAATGTGGTCTTCAAAATCACCAGTATCAGTAAGAGGAATGTCATACGGTTTAAAAAGAATGCAGTGTTCCGGTGACACGCCATATGTTTTTTTCCAGAGACAATAGTCAATGGAGGACCCAGATCGTATCTGTTTTATGCTGATAGGATTTGCCTTTCATAAGTTTTTTTTCTTTCTCCAAGACAAGTTTTATTTCACAAAAAGCAACGCACCGAGACAATTGAACGGATAAATACACATCTATCAACTCGATGATGACTAAGAACAGCATCAAGCGCATATTGTGAATCCAACAGAAAAAAAGTTAAACAATTAAGCCTTCTTCTTATCCAATTAATTCCAATATGGAAGGCATTAATGATGTACACAAACATAATATAGGATATAGGTTATAAAACGCATGACATAAACCATTGCAACTCCATCGACTCATGGCATTCGGAGAAAAGTACAATATACAGATAAACTTCGTTTCCCATTGTTTCATGGAGACTCCAAGGTCATGGACAACATTAAGTTCGCCTTTCTAGGTGGCCAGCATTCCACTTGTCCTCTTTGGCAGCGGAAAGATGAGGCCGCCAGACAGGTTATTGATTGACTGATTGATTGATTGTCTGACTGATTGATTCATTGATTTACGTATTTCATGTCCTTCACGCTCGCTCCTCATACTCCGACTGCTCTCTTTCTCTCTCTCTCCCTCGCCCCCCCCCCCCCTCTCTCTCTCTCTCTCTCTCTCTCTCACACACACACTCACACACACACACACACACACAACCACAACACACACACACACACACACACACACACACACACACACACACACCTCATAAATGCATACGTACATACACCCCCCTCCCCAAACACACACGCACACACATACGCATACGCACATACATACGCACCACACGCATACACACAGACAGACACAGCACACGCACCACACACACACACACACACACACACACACGAACACACACACACACACACACACACACACACACACGCGCGCGCGCGCGCGCGCACATACGAATACACACACACAACACACACACACACACACCACAAAACCCACACAAACACACACACACACACAAAACCCCAAACACATAAGCGCGCGAAATGAAATTGGTGTGGGGTGTGTGTGTTGTGGGGTGTGGGTGTTTTGTGTGGGGTGTGTGCGCGGGGCGCGCGCGCGTGTGTGTGTGCATACGCGTGTGCGTGTGGTTTTGTGTGTGTTGTGTGTGTGGGGGGGAAAGAGTGCATATACAAAATAGGGTGGTGTGTGCGGCGCGGCGCGCACTTGTTCGTGGTGCTGCGTGTGTGCGTGCGTGGGGGGCTGTGTGTTGGGGTTGTTGTTGTTTTTTTGTGGGCCCCGTGCGTACGCGCGCGCATTTTGGGGTGTGGTGGTGGTGTGCTTTGTGCGTGCGTGTGTTAGTGTGTGGGGTGTGAATGCTGCAACTGTATTTGGAAACTAGAAACCAAAACGTCCCCGCCCGCTGACGTCGTGCGGGAAATTTTTCGGCCATCTCCCAACGCATCAGAAAGACGGCCCTGCAGTCAAAAACAACAAAAACCAAAAAAAAAAAAAAAAAAAAAAATGGGGGGGGGGGGGGGGGGGGAAAGGGGGGGGGGGGGAGGTAGGATTTTTTCGGCTAAAAGACAGTGCTCAGCTTTCGTTCATCATCACAACTAAAACATATCCAGGTCGCAGGCCGACACCCCTCGGGCTAGAGAGGCACCAAATTAGAGGGTTTGGCTGGCTTCTGGCCGGGCCCGTTGGGGACAATTGGCCCCATCCACAGGGTGGCTTTGTGCTTTTAAAGTGCTTTTGGGCGCTAAATGCCTTCCAGTGCAGGGACCTGGGTGCCCTACTAGTGCCACTCCAGTATGCATGCAAAAACTCGAACTCGCCGCACACCCACAAAACACACACACACACACAACCCACACACACACACCCACACACACACACAACACACCTCCCCGCACGCACGCACCACCACCACCACCCCCACGCAACCCCACCCACCCACACACAACACAACAACACCCAAACCCCACACACAACACACACACACAAAACGATACACATCCCAACTTACAAACAATACAAGTGAAGACAGAGCCCCGCACGCGCACCGCGCGAGCGCGTGGCCCCCCCCACACACACACACACACACACACCAACCCCACACACACACACACACACAACCCCAACACAACCCCCACACACACACACACCCCCACGCGCACACACACACAGAATACATATGGGGTGCACCACGCACGCACACGCACTTTTTAAAAAAAACACCTTTTCGCCCACCGCAGGACACTGACGCACGCACACCCGGCACCACACCCAAACCCCGCCGCACGCACGCACGGACGGGGGCCACAAAACCACACACACACACCACCACACAACACACACAAAAACACACACCACACCAAAACAACACCCCACACCACACATGCACGCAGCACACATTGCCGGGGAAGCCCACTTTTCACGTTGAAAATCAAAAAACAGTATTTTCCCCCCCCAACTGAGGTTTTTGTGAGAAAAAGCCGGGGGGAGGAGAGAAAGAGAGAGAGAGAGAGAGAGAGAGAGAGAGAGAGAAAAGAGACCCGAGACCAAAATGGGTTTTTTTCACAAAAAACCCTCGCCCCTAAAAAAAGGGGGTAAACATTTTAAATCATGTCGCAAACTGATTTGGTATTTTTTTTACACACCTATTTTTTTGCTTTAAGTAAATAAATAGGTAACGGTTAGGTTAACTGTTTTAACCGTGTTTTCATTTGAAAATTTTAGAAGAGGGGGGGGAAAAGAGAGAAAAGGAGAGAGAGAGAGAGAGAAAAGATAAGAGAGAGAGAGAGAAAAACAGAAAAAGAACAGAAGTTTTTTTCAGCAAGGCCCCAAAACCCCTTTTTAAAAGGGTTACAAAACATTAATGATCAAAATGACAAGACCCCAATTTTGATGAAGTGACAATCCGTCAACTTCTTCAAAAACCCAAAAACCCAAAAGGGCAACATGAAACGTTTCACTAACTTTCAGAGGGAACAAAAAGAAAATAAAGGAATAACAATTTCCCCCATTCGTAACGAAAATCATTTTCACTGAAATTTTCCTTCAAGAAACAAGCAAATTTGGAAAAAGTTCAAGATAAACCATTTTTTTTTCTCTTGAAAAGGGTTTATATATATATTAAAAATATAAAATAATATAAAAATAATATTTTTATTAAAAATAAAAATAAAAAAAAAATATATAAAAATAAAATAGATCAGATATTTAAAAAAGCCTAAACAATTTTTTTTAAATGCCCCAAAACCCCTTTTGGGGGGGGAACATTAGAAAAAACAAGTTAAAAAAAAAGTTAAAAAAAAATTCCCACAAATTTGTTCGAGCGTGTTGGGGGGCGTCATCCTGATGCACGCAACACCTCGAAACAAAATTTGGGAAAAATATTTTTTAAAATTCCCCCCTTTTTTTAAATTGTTTTTTTTAATTATATATAAAATATATATATATATATATAATAAAATATATATTAAAAATATATATATATAATAAATATATAAAAATTGTTTTGGTTTGGATAGAAATTTTTCACAGGCCCCATCCAGCGCCTGAAACTCAACCGCCACGACAAACGAAACGAAAAATGGAGAAACTGGATGCAAAAATCGTCCAAAGCCGATGCACGATGGGGAAAACACCCGGAACACAAATGCCACATAGGGGGACATTGTGTATCCACAGTAAACCCATGGAGTAAAACTACCCAAAAGAAAACACCCAAAGAATCCAGACGCCAAGAAAAATGGACAAGATCGAGTCCAAAGAACAACCTCAAAAGAAAATGAAACCGCACCCAGCTGAAAAAAAGGGTTTGGAAAAACTGGGGGAAGACCTGAAAGAAAAACACAGCGCCCTCAGCAAAGCGGAATCGCGGGGAAGAGAAAAAAAAAAAGAAGAAGACACAAAGCGCTTCTTCAAAACCCCCTTCCAGTTTGCCGAACACTTTTGAGCGGGGAAAAAAAACGGGGCCCCAAGTGGAAAAAGGGAGTTCTTGAGCAGCATCTGGGAAAAACATACCGACCACAGAGCAAGCCCACTGACATTAAAGGGTCTGGTGGGGCCCAAACCAACCCTGGGAACAGTTCATGGCAAGCCCCAACGTTGGGCAGAAATAAAGAAGGGGGTCACAAAGCCAGACCAAAATCATCACCAGGCCAAAGGGAATCCCTTTACCACTTTACAAAAAATTTCCCCAAGGCGGAGGGGCTCCACGGGCTGCTGCGTGGGCTTGGAAAAACCCGAAACCCGGGGCCATGGGACGGCAGAGGGGTCACCCCAAAGAGCAAAACTAAAGTGCCCATCACCAGTTCGGGCCCAAATATCACACGAACGTCGAAGGGAAATCTTTCTTCTCTGTCAGGGCAGCAAGGTGACCAATCCCCTGAGGGAAAAAACAAGTACTTGGATTGTCAGTCCAAAAAAGGGCTCCCAGGCGTGGCTGGCTGTGTAGAACACCCACAAGATCTGGGACGAACCAAAAAGCAAAAACAGAAAAGGGGGACCTGGCGTAGTGTGGCTTATCTGGAAAACGCATATGGATCGTCCCCCATAATATACAGTTGGCTCTTGAATGTACCATGGCCAAAGAACTCCGCGACATCCAAAATACTTAAAAGGCTTCTAAATGCGGTTTTCTCTCCAAGGAGTACACAACGATTGGATCAACTTGGAAGGGGGCATTGCAATGGCTGTGAAATTTCCCCGAACTGTTCGTGCGGCAATGGAACTCACTTAAAAGCAGCAAAAAACACGCGAGACAAACAACCTTGGCGATGGATACAAATGCCCCTCTCGGGCCTTCAGGGATACACACGGGATTCACCAGAAAGACAACACTCTGGTTGGAAGCGGGACGACATATTTTCCTCATCCAGAATGAAGTTCAACCCAAAGAAAACGGAGCTCTCACTGGGGAAAGGAAAAGGGGCCGAATCTTGGGTTTTCATGTTGCCAACCGGGCCACCAACGTCACAGAAAAAAAAGTAAAGGGCCCTTTGGAAATGTATGATGATCCCGTGAAAGACACACAAAGAGAAAAAAACCCCAAGCAAGGCGGAAAAGGTTTTGGAGACCAAATGACCTTGGGCCCCCGGCAAATACAAGGCTGGTGTCTGCAGTTCAGCTGTAAAAAGGGCTCCATGGCCTTGAATACACACTCACCGCACAGTGGAGGCAAGGGAAAGCCAAAACAAAAATTTTTACAAGGGAAAAAGGCTTGGTGCCCACCCTGTCTCTGACATCGGCTGTACTTCCCCAAGCAAACTAAAAACTCCACTGAAATCCACCGGAAAATACAAAGCGGGGAAGATCAACTTAAAAAGCAGCTGGGGGACTCGGGAGCAAGGGGGTTTAGAAGCAATCAACCCCACTAAAGACGGGCAAAAAATGGAAAGTTCAAGAGGCGATGGATTCGCAAAAGAAAGTCCAAGATCAGAGAAGTAAAAGGACACACACGACCAACAGACAAGGGCTGGGGTGACCAAAAAATGAAGGTGGTCAAAAGGCCAAAGGAAAAACCAAAAGAGACATGTATTCAGGGGAAAGAAAAAGAAAACCAAAAAGACTCCAAAAAGCATCCACAGAGCCACAAGGGGAATGGACAATTTTGGGGAAAGCACTCCAAAAAATCAACTTGGGAAAGACATTTGCACATTGGGCCCCCCCAGGATCAGCTTCATTCTCAATCGCATATGAACCTCTGCCCTCAAATCAAACCTGGTGAAGTGGGGGAAAACAACGACCTGCATCCCCCTCTGCCCTGAAAAACAAACAGTGGGGCATGTTTTAAGCCATTTAAAATAGCCCCGTCTCAAGAAGGGACACATGGAGGGACAACCAATGCTCAAAGAAATTTTTACAAAAGTCGGGCTGTACCCCCCCCCCCAAAAGGAGAACAGGACCCAAAAGCACCCGCAACATCTTCACGGGAGGAGGCAGCAAAACATGGGCCCAAAACAACAGTGCCACTCAAAAATGCCCGGAAGTCTGCGGATGGGGCAGTGACTGGGGTCACTGCGACCTCCCAAATGGGAAAGGGCACCCGAGACATCACAAGAGGGCATAGACCAGACATAGTAGTCCACTCTAATCAACCAACAGCTATCATGACGGGTCACAGTGCCATATAGAACAAATGGAGGCACTCAAATCTACAAGACGAAAAGTAAAGCTACTGGGAAAAAGCCTGAGGGGAAAAAGGCTATCATCAAAGTCCACTGCAGAAATTGGGGCTAGGGGGTTGTAGGAACGTCTGCATACACCTCATGAAACAGCTCTCAGTTGCAGGGGAAAGGAAAAAACCAGAGCCCGAAAGCAATGGCAGAAGCCAGAGAGGTGTTCAACTGATCTGGTCAAGGAGGGAAAAAAAGTGAATTCATAAGCTAATTTTTTCCCCACAAAATCAGGTGTCCCTGTGGGCCCTGGGTTAAAACGCGAGCATTAATAGAAAATGAGCATGTCCAAGGTCATGGGTTCGAATCCCAGCCATGGCTCGTCCCCAAATGGGGGAAAAAAAAAAAAGGGGGAGCAGAGGACATCCGAGTCATGAACCGGGTGTGGCCCAACCCCCCTAGAGTGTCAGGAGATAAGGGCTGAAACACTTGCTTGAAGGGGCTTCTCTTCTGAGGACTCTCTGCTGCCACGCTCTCCACGAGTTTCTTTCTACATACACTGCCGAACTAAAGTTAAGGGCCAGAAGAAGAATCATCTCTCATAACCCCAAAAATCAAGCAACACCTTCAACTCTTGAAATGTTTTAAAATACGACATGTAACCTTTCGATTCATGTAAACAAAATCACCAACAACGAAATTTCATTCGCGCAGCAAACGTCGGAATTACCCCCACCCCCCTTTTGAAAAGTTGCAAGAAAGTTCTTTCAGTTTGGTCAAGTTCAGTAACGGTGTGCCCACCCTGGGCTGCAAGGCATTCACCGATCCGTGAGCGCATTGAGTTCACATGGTTCTGAAGCATCTGTTGAGAGATTGCCATCCACTCCTGCTGCAGGAACCGGAAGAGCTGGTCGAACATCAGCAGGTGGGGGTGATTGTCCCTCCCCGGCGCCCAAGGATATCCCAGAGGTGTTCTATGGGCGCCAAGTCGGGTGATCGGGCTGGCCAGTTCATCCTCACAATCTGCTGACGCTGCAAAACATCTTGGACACCCTAGCGCGATGAGGGGTCGCGTTATCGTCTTGGAGTATAGCGCCGGCTCCCATGGCCTGCAGTGTAGGGAGGATCAGAGGCGTCACGATTTCATCCCTGGTACCGTACGCCGGTAAGATGCCTCTAATACGGTACAGTGGGGTCCTCCCGTGCAGATGGAAGCCAGCCCCCACCATAAAATGAACCGCCTCCGTACCTGTCATGTTCCTGGACACAGGCGTCGAGAAACGTTCACCTGGACGTCTCCAAGCGTGTATGCGGGCATCACAGGAAGACAGAGTAAACCGGGACTCGTCTGTAAAGAGTACCCTGCCCCACTGCTGTCTGTTCCAACGTCGATGGTTTTGGCAGAACGCCATCCTGGCCCGGCGATGATGTGGTGTGAGGGGCACACGGACGACAGTTCTCCTTGAGTGCAGGCGCACCTCACGCAGACGACGGGGCACCGTCATGCGACTTATGGTGACGTTGGTAGCGGCCCTGAGGTTGCCTATCACGTCCTGCGGGTGATGGTTCGGTGACGTAGAAGCCAAGACCTGGAGGTAGCGATCGTCTCTTCCATCTGTACATCTTGGCCCCCAGACCGAGGTCGCTCATCAGTAAATTCCGGTAGTCTGGAAGCGTTGGTGGAGCCGCTGAATAACAGAGTGGCTAACTCCTAGCCGTCTGGAAACTTCTCTGCCGGAAACGCCGTCCTGCAGCCTCCCAGCGCCGTCCTCGATCCACTGTTGTCAGTTTCTTTTTGGTGCATGCTTAATCAGAGCTCTGGTGCGCGCCCCTAAATACCCATTCCTGTGCAACTTTCGTTGAGAAGTGTTCATATAGCCATGGTTTGCTCGTGCAAAATGCCAAAAACCCACTGCAATACTGCTTCTTCAGCTAAATTCGAGCAAAGTTTCAAGAAAAGTCTCGTGTTTTGACAACCTTTCACTGCCCCTAAAAACGGTGTTGCTGAACTGCAATTCTTGCAAAAATGTCGCACGTGCAGCAGTGGGGATGGAACCCAGG
>JAFLJL010018354.1:21949-26949 GCA_018398815.1 Conus ventricosus | reverse complement strand
AAATCAGATGCTAATACTTAAAAAACAACAACAACAACTTCGAAACCAGTCTATTCCTCGATTTAGAGTCTAACTGCAATTAGCGCTAGCTGGGTTAGTCAGTACCACCACACGCATGTTTCAAGGTTGTTAGTGGAAGAATGAGTGCGGAAACAAGACTGAGCGAAGTAAAGCAAATAACCAATGACCCCATTTTGGTGTTGGTGGTCATCAAGATGGTAAAAACCTGTCCTGACGTGTCGCCTGAGTTTGGTTACTGAAGGCGACTGAAGTGGTCATTGCGAACTCTCCGGACTGAGTGAAATCTCTCTCTCTCTCTCTCTCTCTCTCTCTCTCTCTCTCTCTCTCTCTCTCTCTCCTCTCTCCAACCATCCAACAGACCCAAGAGACGCCTCTCTCTCTCTCTCTCTCTCTCTCTCTCTCTCTCTCTCTCTCTCTCTCTCTCTCCACAACCACTACTAACACGACCCAAGAAAATGCTCTCTCTCTCTCTCTCTCTCTCTCTCTCTCTCTCTCTCTCTCTCTCTCTCTCCAAAACCATCACTAACACGACCCAAGGAGACGCCCTCTCTCTCTCTCTCTCTCTCTCTCTCTCTCCTCTCTCTCTCTCTCTCTCTCTCTCTCTTCCCCAGTCTCTCTATCTCTCTCTCTCTCTCTCTCTCTCTCTCTTCTCTCTCTCTCTCTCTCTCTCTCTCTCTCTTTCGTATAAAACACCAGAGATTATTATCGTACGTGACAGGACCGTCACTACCACAATCCGAAACATGTGTTTTTCCTGTTTGCTTTCTCTCTCTCTCTCTCTCTCTCTCTCTCCTCTCTCTCTCTCTCTCTCTCTCTCTCTTTCTTTTCTTTCCCATCGGTTCTTTCTGACATCGTGTTATTTCCTTTCTTCCACACAAAGCAAAACGACCGCGTGTCCCACCCGATCAGATGTCCCAGGTGTAAATCAGGGATCGTGCCATTATCGTCCCTGACGGCGCGGATGACCACCACAAAGCCCTCGTCCAGCGGACCAACTTCTGACCTGGTCAGGCGTGTACATGGCACCTCCACCCCCACCACACCCCACACCCCCTGCTTCCTCCTCCTGCTCCTTCTCCTCAGCGGTGGCTTATTAGCCCAATCTCCAGCCTCTTTCACAAAACCCCCAGATGAATCCTCGGCTCATCATTTCCCCTGGGGGGGGGGGGGGGGGGGGGGGGGGGGGGGCGCCAGAAAGGTGAGAGACCACTACCAACCAACCACCACCTGACGTTCATCCTGGTTCCAGAATCACAGTTTTGTAGCTATCTCTCTTCATCATCTTCCAACCCATTGGTAGAGGATTTGTATGGAAGGAGATGGAGCAGGGGTGGGGGTGGGGGTGGGGTGGGGGGGGGTAGAAAGGGGAGGGAGGGGGGGGGGAGGAGATCCTAACGACCTGAACCATAATGATCCCAACAAGCAGCCAACTGTCACAGCTGGTCAGTGCTTGTGTTGGTCAGTGGACTGGACAGCTGGGCGGGATTATTGTGATCTCCTGGCCCATTGTCTTGTACATGGGGCTGGACGGGTAGAGACCGACTGACCACGTGTTAGAATATGGCGTCTGTCACCTTCTGCCCTCCTTCCCTCCCCCCACTCCTCCTCCTCCTCCTCTCCATTCCTGGCCTTTCCTCGTCCCAACATATTCAGAATATCGTCAAAGTCATGTCCTCTGCATTGTTATGGTGTCATCTTGTGTTTTCACAGAGTTTTTCGATGTTGAGCGTGGTCTACAGCAGCAGAATGGACGGGACGCTGTCAGAACGCAAGAGGCTACGAAGTGTCACAGAAGACTGCGTTCTCCTCCGCCACCACTACTTTTACCTCTCTAATGAAGCTCCCGGTTTCCCTCCCCCCTCCTTTTCCGCCCCCCCCTCCCCCCTCCCCCATTCCCCCCCCCCCCCCCCCCTCCCCCTCCCGCCCTCATCTTCCCTCCCATTACTGGTTCATCCTAGAAGACCAGGGCAGGACAGTGACCGGGCTAACATTTGTTCACGCTTCTTCACGCGTTAACCATTCCGCTGCGAGAGATGAAAAAAAAGGGGGGGGGGGAGTGAGGGGGGTAGAAGGTGGGGCAAGGTGGCGTGGGGGCGGGGCGGGGTGGGGGTGCAAGTGGGGGAGGGGGGGGGGGTGCAGTGGCTCCACAATAGCTCCTACTACTTCACTGACGACGAAAATCGCGTTTGCTTGGAGAAAAAAAAAAAGACCCTTGCCTGCGGCTCTGACATTGGTTCAACGGTAGCGAGAAGGCAGGATGGGTCGTGCAATTACCCGGTGTCGAGGAAAGGGTGGGGGGGGGGGGTGAATCTATCCATACCCCCACAAACTGACCTACGGGTTGGAATACTGGTTTCTTACAGCACTCTCATTCGTGGCTCTTCCAATCGTTACATGTCCTGAATGTGAAAATGAAACTCTCTTCGTGGGTCTTCCAACCGTTATATGTCCTGAATGTGAAAATGAAACACTCTGCGTTGGCTTTTCCAATCGTTATAATGTCCTGTGTGTAAAATGAAACACTCTTCGTGGCTCTTCCATCGTTATATGTCCTGATGTGAAAATGAAACACTCTTCGTGGCTCTTCAATCGTATATGTCCTGAGTCGTGAAAATGAAACAATCTTCGTGGCTCTTCCAATCGTTATATGTCCTGAAGTGTGAAAATGAAACACTCTTCGTGGCTCTTCCAATCGTTATATGTCCTGAATGTGAAAATGAAACACTCTTCGTGGCTCTTCCAATCGTTATATGTCCTGAATGGGAAAATGAAACACTCTTCGTGCTCTTCCAATTGTTATATGTCCTGAATGTGAAAATGGAACACCCTTCCTGTCACTTCAATCGTCCGCACATCTTAAGTATGTGAATGAAACAGACTTTCATGGCTTTTCAACTTTACACTTCCTAAAGGAAATGGAACTGATTGTTCATGGCTGTTTCATCGTCACACATCCCAAATGTGATAATGAAATAGATTCTTGGCTCTTCAATCGTCACACATTCTGAACGTGAAAATGACACAGAATCTATATGAGTCTTTAATGGTCACACATGCTGGATGTGAAAATGATACTATGTCTTCATAGATCTTGAATTGTCCTGAATGTGAAAATGAAACAAGCTTTTCATGCCTCTCAGAGTCTTCATGACTTTAATTGTCACACATCTTTAATATAAAATGTTACAGACTCTTTGTGGGTCTTCAATCGTCACACATCCTCAATGTGAAAATGAAACAGACTTTCTATGGGGTTTTTAATCCACACGCATCCTGAATGTGAAAATGAAACAGACTTCATGGATCTTTAATCGTCACACGTCATGAATATAAACTGAAAACAGACTCTTCATGGGTCTCCAATTGTCATATGTCCTGAATTGAAAATGAAACAGAATCTTAATGTTCTTCAATCGTCACACATCCTGAAAGTGAAAATGAAACATACTCTTTACGGGTCTTCTATTGTCATATGTCTTGAATGTGAAAATGAAACAGATTTTTCATGGCTCTTCAATCGTCACACATCTTGAATGTGAAAATGAAACATACTCTTTATGGGTCTTCTATTGTCATGTGTCTTGAATGTGAATGAAACAAAATTAAACACCTTCGTTCGGGACTCTTCAATGTCAAAATGTCATAATGTGAAAATGAAACACACTCTTATGACTCTCAAATGTCCATCGCCTTGGCTTAAGGCTGTGTCAGCCAATTGACATAGGCCAAACCAAGGCTACATCAAAGATTGTTATGCTCGCATAGTATGTGGGATTGTCTTCAGTCGTGACAAGCTCCTAGCATAACATTATCAGTACACACCAAATCCCCCGAAGTCGGAGTGTGGCTCCCATGTGGCGGGTAATCAAAACGGTCACACACGTAATGTTCTCATCCCAGGTGATGTTCATTTGTGCCATAGGTTCAAATACTTCGGCTGTTCGGATGATCCCTGGAGTCTTTTACCAGCGGCACCACCACCAACAACAACTCCTCCAATGTCAACATTGCCTGAATGTGAAAAGGAAACAGACTTACGTGGCTCTCCAATCGTCACATTGCCTGAATTCCTCGCATTATCTCTTCATATCAATCAACATCCAGACAGGTATTCTGGCGAATCGCAAGGGAACATGGGTTTATACAGAGTACAATCTAATAAGTGCAATAAGTCCAGACGATAACAAAACCAGAACCCGAAGAGACGGAAAGTTATGAACTCACGGTCAAGTGGAGCGTCAGATATTGCATACCGCTGTAACCCTGGGCGCTCAGAATCCTTTTTCTCTCTTTCATCATCTCCACGCCTCTCTCACCACCGTTCTTTCCCTTCCCTCCCCAGCCCTCCCCCCCCCCCCACCTCCCCCCAGCTCTCCCGATCAATTATGGGGAGTCGGGGTTGGGTGAGGATAAGGGGATGTGAGAGGGAAGAAAACAAATTTGTGGAAAAATTTGTGAAGTCCGTCATCTCAGGCTGTAAGTACATTAGCACATTTTACTCTTACTTGAGTTATTTTCAAATCAAGAAACGACGTTGGGCTGGATGGACATACGCTGCGGAAGCCTGCAAGCAACATCACCAGACAAGCCCTAACATGGAACCCCCAAGGAAAACGAAAAAGAGGTCGGCCAAGGAACACCGGCGCGGCGCAGGGACCTGAAAGCAGACATCAGGAACATGGGGATGACTTGGAACCAGCTGGAAAGAAGAGCCCAGGACAGAGATGCCTGGAGGTCCTTGGTTGGCGGCCTGTGCCCCAGGAGGGGTAATAGGCGATGATGATGATGATGATGATGATGATGATGATGATGATGATGATGATGATGAGATTAATTATTTGAGTATTCACAGATCGTAGAAACATTCACCTCTACCTTCCACTCCCTGTTCTCTCTCTCTCTCTCTCTCTCTCTCTCTCTCTCTCTCTCTCTCTCTCTCTCTCTCAGTCAAAAGTCACCATTTCAAACAAAGTAACTGA
>JAFLJL010018354.1:0-14349 GCA_018398815.1 Conus ventricosus | reverse complement strand
GATCAGAACAGGCGCCACTGGACACTTCCGAAGTGACTCGGCTGCAGTGCAGTGTCTCCTCTGGTGGGTTTGCCTCCTGACAGTTTCACACGGATTGCTCCCTGTGGACTGCAGTCTTGGAACTGCGACAGGTCAAACTTTGTACAGACGAGGCCGGAACATAGCGGCGAGACAGCGATCACTCTGAAGGAGCAGGGAAGAGAGAAAGAAAAAAAACAAGATGCAAAGCATATAAACGTACTCCCAGTTGATCTTGAATACGCATGAGATATTCCATACGGAAGAAAAACCGTTTGGGGCCGTTATAGCCGTTGGCAACGGCTATTCTGGTACAATAAAACATCGGCCATCTGTCAACCTCGGGTGATGTCAGTGGAGGAAGGACTAGCGCACAGCCCAAACACACTCACAGCTTGCTTACAATCTCATTCATATATCATGCATTCGTCACATCAAACCACTAGTAAAGTCTATAACTTTACTACACATGATCATAGAACGAAACATCAATGCGTATGGAATCAAACAAAATAAAACATTCTCTCTTTCCTGAACTTCACAAAATCATTTATCTAAAACATCATTAGCTAACCCGGGTATAAATAGATTTCTACTTTACCTGGCCAGGTGATCTTAACTATTCACGAATCACTGTCTTTTTCTTTCCTTTTTTTTTCTTTTCACTGTCACTTTCACAACACGACACAACTGCTGGCACCGGTCAAGTTAGACTGCTGGCATCGGTCAGGCTGGACTGCTGGCACTGGTCAGGTCAGACCGCTGGCGTTGGTCAGGTTGACTGCCGATGAAAGTGGCGCTGGCCAAGTATGAGGTCGAACCCCCGGTTCAGATGGAACAGTGACTATCAACATCGATCTGTTTCTCCTTTCCTTCTTCCTGCATTAATGCATTGCACTCTCTCTCTCTCTCCTAGTCTGCTCTATTAAATGGACATGGTTGCTTTTCTTTTCCTTTTCTTTTCTTTCTTTTTCTCTTCATTAGTTAGCAACTCTCTCTTTCCACATCTCTCTTTAGTCCTCCCTTTGCAGACTATATCTGGTGCTAATGCTCAAACTTCACTCCTCTCATCTCTCTGCCTTTCTCCTGCAGAGACTACACCTCAGAACCTCTCTCTCTCTCTCTGTCTCTCTGTTCGTTCTCCCCCTCGTTCTCCTCCGTTCTCTCACTCTCACATCCTTCTTATCCCGTTCCGATCTGTCCAAAAAGGGCGAGTACCATTGGTCAGTATTTTACCCCTGATACCCGAAGTTTATCTCCTCTAATCCATTGGATATTCAAATCATTACAGTCACGCCTACACGCCTTACTCTCTGTGGTGGTCAACTGGTCATTTAATTGATTAGCTAGATTTCACCCCCACCACACACTACCTTCTCCCTCTCCCTTTCCTGCTTTAACCTGCAACGTCCGACTAACAATGGCGCTGGTTCCACAAATTGGCTAGATGAGCCTGAGCCAGGCGCTACGACCCGTCTCGCTAGACATCGAGGCGTCGGTCAAAGCTGCTTAGTCCGTCTGGCCGGACAGACCGTCTCTGTGGAGCCTCTCCCCTATGCTTAATTGGCTGGATCCGAACCATGGGCCCGTCTACGTGGCGCCCAGAATATTTGAGTTAAAGCTTATGTCCAAACAACCTGGACCACGACTTGGTTGTTCTATTTTTGACCGTGACAATTTCCCCCTTGCAAAAGACTATGCACCGCCATCGTCTCAAAACCACGGTACAAAAAAAACAACAACCGAATTTTCTGACACACAGCTACACGTGCAAAGTTTGAAAAATACTTTACAACCAACGGTTTTATAAATTATAAAATATATCATTAGTGAATACCACTCCAATGAGTTATCATTGACGTGCGCTCTTGCGTCATTTCAATTCATTTTATAACGACCTCTGTGCGCACTTATGCAATTCCCCTACCTGCGGATTTGCCATATCTTCTCTTCACAATTCTTATGAAAAGCACAATATAATATGATCACGATCCATGACACTTCACTGAGGAATCTCCATCCTCACTTATTGCAAATAATGCATCACTACACAAGCGACTGTATGCTCCAAGCATAACTACATCCACATGAACAAGTCTCACAAAGAAAATATGAACAAGTCTCACAAAGAAAATATGAACCATAGCCAACTGGGAATGAACCCATATCCAATCAACATAACTGTAATCAACACATGTTATCAACAAAGCACCCCGGATATGACTGACTTCCTCTGAGTTGCAGCTTGCTAGACTACACGGCTTAAGTAGTCAGCTCCGACATTCTGTCGACCTGGAATGTACTGCACTCGATACCTGTAGGGCTGCAGTGCCATTGCCCAACGCAGAACCCTGCTGTTTTTCAGCTGTGCCTCCTGCAGGAATTTGAGTGGTTGATGATCTGTCTCTATCACGAACTCTTTCCCATACAAGTATTTGTGGAACTTCTGCACGGCCCACACGACAGCTAAACACTCCTTCTCCACCGTTGCGTACCCTTCTTCACACTTTGTCAACTTCCTGCTAGCATACCTCACAGGAAACTCGACCCCTTCGTGCTCCTGCAACAATACTGCACCTATCCCACCACCTGATGCATCTGTCCGCAACAAAAATGGTTTGGACATATCTGGTAGCTTCAAGATGGGACGGGAACCTAGTCTTTCCAACACTGTCTGCAGTGCTTGCTCTGCAGCGTCTGACCACTCGACCACTGCTGGTTTCCCTGCCTTGACCAAATCGCTGAGAGGACTCGTGATTGCTGCGAAATTTGGAACAAACTCCCTATAGAACCCAATAAAACCTAGCAGACTCCTGACTTCTGTTTTGGTCTTTGGTCTCTCTGAATTCATCATCTTCTCCACCTTTCCCCTTTCTGGCTGCTTTGTGTCGCCTCCGACAACAAAACCTAGGAACTCCAGGCTTGGAAAACCAACCTGGCACTTTGTGGGTCTGGCTGTGAGATTGGCTTGTCTCAACCTCTCTAAAACTGCTCCTAGCTGCCTCATATGCTCCTCCCATGTCTCGGATGCTATCAGAATGTCATCCATGAAATTCACAACGCCTTCCAATCCCGTCAATAACTTCCTCATCATCCGAGAGAAGACTGCAGGTGCGTTGACCATCCCAAAAGGAAGTACTCGCCACTGGTATAGCCCCATAGGAGTGGAGAATGCTGTGACTTCTTTTGAGTCCTCACTCAAGGCTATTTGCCAGTAACCCTTGCTCAGATCTATCCTGGCGAAATACTGGCTCTTGCTTGTGGCGATCTGAGCGAACAGGTCTTCCATGTTCGGTATGACCTCTGCATCGACCTTGGTGACACTGTTCAGACGTCTATAGTCAACACAGAATCGATGCTCACCTGACTTTTTCCTCACTAAGACGACGGGTGCACTATACGATGATTTGGACGGTTCAATCACCCCAAGGTCCAACATCTTTTCTACCCCTCCCCTCGATCACATGCTTGGTGGCATATGGGATCGGTAGGCTTTCACATGTACGGGTTTTTGCGATGTTAACTCCACCGTACATGTCTCTAGAGTTGTCCTGCCTGGTTTATCAGTCAGGGACGCCCTATACTGTTCTAGGAGCCCCCTAACTTCCTCCTGTCTCCTACTGTCTAGCCCTTCATACAGTGGCACATCCTGTATGACTCTTCTCCTGGAAACTCAGGCAACAAAATCTCCCCTTCTTCTGCTGGGTCTCCTTCAACCTCCATCAATGATTGCTGCTGCGCCTATGTGCTGGGTCTCACGCTGAATGTATTTGCGGAGCAAATTTGCATGGAAAAGTTTTGATTTCCCATTCACATCGATTCGGTAGTCCTGGTCTACCTTTTCAATGATGGTGAATGGTCCTTTCCAATGCATCAGCAGCTTGTTGTGATCCGTGGGAAGCAGTAACAGGACTTGATCTCCCACCTTGAGGAATTGCTTCCTCAACTTTCCTGTCATATGCTTCTTCTGGACGACCCTAGCCTCCTGCAAACTCTCCCTTGCGACCTTACATGTCTCCTCTAGCCTATTGCGTAAGTCCACCACATACTGATATGTGGTTTTGACTTCTTCGGACTCCTGTTCTCTCCGGACCACAGCTCTTTGAGAATGCACACCGGTCCCCGAACTGTCCGCCCATACAGCAGCTCAAATGGCGAAAAGCCTGTGCTTTCCTGAGGGGCTTCCCTGTAGGCGAACAGTGCCGCTGGAATGTAGCGGTCCCAATCTGCTGGCCTTTCCTCACAGAGCTTCTTTAAGATGCCCTTCAGCACACCATTGAATCTCTCCACCAAGCCATTGCACTGGGGGTGGTATGGGGTAGTGAGAAGCTGTGTGATCCCTAGCAGCCTGTTGACCTCCTTCATCACGCCTGAGGTGAACTGTGACCCCCTGTCACTGAGAATTTGTGCTGGCACACCCACGCGAGAGAAGATGTCTACCAGCCCTCAGCGACCTGTTGCGTATCTACGCCTTTCAATGCAACTGCTTCTGGGTATCTGGTCGCGTAGTCCACCAGCGTCAACACATACCTGTGCCCGCCTTTGGAACAGGGCGCGATTGGGCCAATCAGATCAACAGCCACTCTCCTGAACGGTGTGTCAGTTAAAGGGGGATGTTTAAGAGGAGCCTTCCTCTTCACCCCTCTTGTGGCTGACCTTTGACACACGTCACATGACATGCAGAAACGCTTGATGTCTGCCATTGCTCCTGGCCAATGAAAATCATCGAAGATTTGGTCAGCTGTTTTTGCTGGTGCCGAGATGACCCGCCATGAGCGACTCGTGACCCACTGACATGACAGTGTCACGATAACCTGCTGGTACCTCTAACTGAGTGGTCACCTTACCTGTCTTCCCCTTGGTGAACACTCGTACAACAGCCCGCCTTTCACAAGAAATTCTGTCTCACCTTCTCTAACCTCCTGTTTCTCCCCACCTCTTGCCAACTCCCAAGACTTCGCGAGCGAAGGGTCTTGTTCCTGCGCTGCCCTAAACTCATCAGGCGACACGTCTATGCCCGACTTCCTTCCTGGAACAACTAACGGTTTAACAACCTTTTCCTCCTTCTTGCTCCGTGTCTGAACTGCTGCCCCTGTAGCAGTCAACAACTCGGGATCCCCTGGATCCCTTGCCCCTGGAATATTTCCAATGATCAAATCATGAAGGGGTTTCTCCATCACCAACGCAGACAACTCGCCTGAGAAGTAAGGGGTACGTACTTCTATCTTAGCAACTGGAAACTCCCTCACAGTGCCATCGATTAGAGTACAGGTCTGGATTTGCCCTGTCAAATCCCCTTTCTCGACCAGCGTTGTTCTCACCACACCGCATGAACAACCAGTGTCTCGTAACACTTTCACCCTCTGCTGGCCAATCCACCCTTCTTCCACTGGTAACGAACCACTCAGCCTAGTGCCCTCCATCCCTGACACTGACTGCTGTCCAGTGCTAGCCATAGACTGCACTCCACCCTCTTCAGACTGAATCCCTTTTGGTTCCACTGCAGGTCGTTTCCCTTGACGACCCTTATCAACCTCTTGCAAGGCTGCTGCCTTCTGGAACCTCATGCGACAATCCCTCGCCACATGTCCCTTCTTGTGACAAATGAAACACCTAATGTCCCTTTGCCCTTCCTTCTGCCCCACCACTGGGTTTGCAGACTTTGCAGAAAACTCCCCTAGTCTCCTTGCACTCTTCTCACCTGTGCCTGGCACCTGTTTTCTCCTGCACCTTAGTGCCCAAACGTGCCTCTCTATACACCTCTGCGAACTTCAACAACTCTCCTGCTGTCTCTGGCTGTCTCTCTTTCAAATGTATGGTTAACTCAGGGCCGCAACCTGACAAAATCTGTTCTTTCATAACTAGCTCTTTCAATTCAGCGAACTCCTTCTTCGTACCACTCAACTCTAACCATTTCTCAAAATAGTGATCTAGACGTGCACCAAACTGAGTGTACGTTTCCCCTGCTTGCAATCTAGCTGAACGAAATTTCTTTCTGAATCCTTCCTCTGTGAGGTCAAATCCCTTCATTAAAGACTCCTTCACAGCACACCAAAATCGGACTGTTGTTCTGCTGGTAACGCAGTGAAAATCTGCAATGCCTTACCCGTCAGTAACGCCGACAAAATGACTGCCCACTCTTCTGGAGGCCAACCCTGACTGGTTGCAAACGTTTCGAAACGACTGATGTATGCATCAATCGAATCGGTCCCTTCCGAGAATTTTGGCAACTTGGGTCGGGGCATAGCTGCGCACAGAGTCACTGGAAAGTGAACTACCATCATCGGTGGTCTCCCCTTGTATTCTCACTTTCTCTAACTCCAATTGAACCTTTAGTCTTTCTGTTTCCTGCGTTTCCCTAGCTTTAATCCTTTCTGTTTCCTGCGCTTCCCTTATTCTTTCTGTCTCCTGCCTGGCCTGATTATCATTAGCCTGAATCCTTAATTTTTCTGTTTCCTGCTCTGCTATTTCTCCCGCGACACGTCGTCTTTCCGCGCGTTCATCCCTTTCCATCTTTTGCTGGTTTTCAACAATATGCTCGCAACTCTTCTCCCGAATAGCCTAAATCACGAGCGACGCTCACAAGTTGTTCAATAGGGGTGTTCTTTTCTTCCGCCATTATATCTTCTTTTTTTTTTTGAACAAGATTTTATAACTACGACAGCCAAACTGGCGGTACCGACACGAGTGACGTAATAGCACAATCCTATGAATGATGATATTAGCTTGGGACAACGTAGTTAGTTTTTATAAGACGCCCAGCGCCTGACCCAACTATGAGAGCGAATTATAGGCAATCTGTGCGAAATAAGTACTCTGGGGCTGAAATGCCAAGCCTAGTATTAACTATCTTGGAAGCAATGCCAAGCCATAGTATTTAACTATCTTGGGAAACATACAGTAAGACAACCCCTTGTCTTAGGATTACAATACTTGAATCCCACCCAGCTTCCTCTCTGAGAAGTTGAACAATTATAATAAATGGGCCAGAATATTCTGGCAGGCTCGCCAATAAATTGTCAACCTCGGGTGATGTCAGTGGAGGAAGGACTAGCGCACAGCCCAAACACACTCACAGCTTGCTTACAATCTCATTCATATATCATGCATTCGTCACATCAAACCACTAGTAAAGTCTATAACTTTACTACACATGATCATAGAACGAAACATCAATGCGTATGGAATCAAACAAAAATAAAACATTCTCTCTTTCCTGAACTTCACAAAATCATTTATCTAAAACATCATTAGCTAACCCGGGTATAAATAGATTTCTACTTTACCTGGCCAGGTGATCTTAACTATTCACGAATCACTGTCTTTTTCTTTCCCTTTTTTTTTTTCTTTTCACTGTCACTTTCACAACACGACACAACTGCTGGCACCGGTCAAGTTAGACTGCTGGCATCGGTCAGGCTGGACTGCTGGCACTGGTCAGGTCAGACCGCTGGCGTTGGTCAGGTTGGACTGCCGATGAAAGTGGCGCTGGCCAAGTATGAGGTCGAACCCCCGGTTCAGATGGAACAGTGACTATCAACATCGATCTGTTCTCCTTTCCTTCTTCCTGCATTAATGCATTGCACTCTCTCTCTCTCTCCTAGTCTGCTCTATTAAATGGACATGGTTGCTTTTCTTTTCCCTTTTCTTTTCTTTCTTTTTCTCTTCATTAGTTAGCAACTCTCTCTTTCCACATCTCTCTTTAGTCCTCCCTTTGCAGACTATATCTGGTGCTAATGCTCAAACTTCACTCCTCTCATCTCTCTGCCTTTCTCCTGCAGAGACTACACCTCAGAACCTATCTCTCTCTCTCTGTCTCTCTGTTCGTTCTCCCCCTCGTTCTCCTCCGTTCTCTCACTCTCACATCCTTCTTATCCCGTTCCGATCTGTCCAAAAAGGGCGAGTACCATTGGTCAGTATTTTTACCCCTGATACCCGAAGTTATCTCCCTCTAATTCCATTGGATATTCAAATCATGACAGACACGCCTACACGCCTTACTCTCTGTGGTGGTCAACTGGTCATTTAATTGATTAGCTAGATTTCACCCCCACCACACACTACCTTCTCCCTCTCCATTTCCTGCTTTAACCTGCAACGTCCGACTAACATGGCGCTGGTTCCACAAATTGGCTAGATGAGCCTGAGCCAGGCGCTACGACCCGTCTCGCTAGACATCGAGGCGTCGGTCAAAGCTGCTTAGTCCGTCTGGCCGGACAGACCGTCTCTGTGGAGCCTCTCCCCTATGCTTAATTGGCTGGATCCGAACCATGGGCCCGTCTACGTGGCGCCCAGAATATTTGAGTTAAAGCTTATGTCCAAACAACCTGGACCACGACTTGGTTGTTCTATTTTTGACCGTGACACCATCATCCGTGACCCATAATGAACATACCTACAAATTTTCCGAAAGATCGGCCAAGTACTTTATGAGATATTCCATAAAGAAGGAAAACCGTTATGAGCCGTTAAAGCCGTTAGTAACGGCTATAACGGTAAAATAAATACCGGCATCATCCGTGACCCATAATGAACATACCTACAAATTTTCAGAAAGATCGGCCCAGCAGTTTTGTCTGGAGCGAGTGAACACATTTTGACCACGGACAGACACACACACACACACACACACACACACACACACACACACACACACACACCACACACACACACACACACACAGCATTTCCGGGGAAGAGAAGGCCTGTTTTTCCCACTGTAAATTGTGGCACCTTTTCTCCGTTTATTAATCAAGCAGATAGATTCAGCGAATCAAATACGTGATTTGATATGCACATCAGGATAAGGGTCGGGTACTGACTGTCCCCATGGCAGGTGCACCGTCACACACCATGTGTTGGCATCTTCTCTCTCTCTGATTAATGTGTTAAGGTAACTGACGAAGCAAAATCGATTTGGGCGTGCCCACACGTCATTTGTCCGGTAAAAAACGGCGGGGTTATCCTCGCGGAAGGCGAGCTCTAATGCGGATTACCTCCCTTGCAGATTCCTTAACATCGTCTGTTCCAATGGCTGTTCCTGCAAATCGCAGGAACGTTTACAGATGAGGATCACCACATCAAGTAACAAATAAAGAGAAGAGATGAAAACAAACGCAACATTTTCGTAAAAAACTGGATAATATTGGAAGAACAGCCTACACGATGTGGATTGTATGATGGACGTAGCGTTATAACTGATGATGCATGATGATGATGACATGTAATGAGTTATGCGCACGTGCGATGATGTTGGTGTTACTGACGGTGGGCTTTCTTTTCTTTTTCAATTTAGTTTAATATGATCTGATTTGCTTATCTATTTATCATTTATGTATTCATTTATTATCCATTTATTTATTTGCTTATTATTTATGTATTATTTATCTATCTGTTATTTTGTGACACACTGTCTGATGAGATTGTGAATTTCCCTCGACAGACCATGTGGTCATTCATTGTCTAAATGGCAGACAGAGAGCAGCAGTCAGTCAGTCAGGGTAATCAAGGTCAGGCCATTTTCCACTGCTGCCTAGCCAGTAAGAGAACCAATCAGCTGAAGGGAGGTTGGGCGGTGCATGAGGTGAAGTGGGTGGTGGAAGGTAAGTGGCGAGCAGGAGGGAGTGTGAAATGTCGAAGATGTGATGAAAGGGGTGAGAGTGAAATGGTGTGGCTTAGTGGGTTTGTGGTAGTGTGAGTGTGGTGTGTGTGTGTGTGGTGTGTGTGGTGTTGTGTGGGGTGAGAGAGAGAGAGAGTGTGTTGTGAGTGTGTGTGATGTGTGTGTGTGTGTGTGTGTGTGTGTGTGTGTGTGTGTGTGTGTGTTAGTGGGGGTGTGGGTGGGGAGAGGAGAGAGAGAGAGAGAGGTGTGTGTGTGTGTGTGTGTGTGTGTGTGTGTGTGTGTGTGTGTGTGTGTGTGTGTGTGAGAGGAGAGAGAGAGAGAGAGTGTGTGTGTGGTGTGGAGTGTGTGTGTGTGTGTGTTGTGTGAGAGAGAGAAGAGAGTGTGTGTGTGTGTGTGGTGTGTGTGTGTGTGTGTGGGAGAGAGAGAGAGAGAGAGAGAGAGTGTGTGTGTGTGTGTGTGTAGAGGGGTGTGTGTGTGTGTGTGTGTGTGTGTGAAGATGTTTGTGTGGTTTTGTGTGTGTGTTGTGTGTGTGTGTGTGTGTGTGTGCGTCGCGAGAGAGGAGAGAGAGAGTGTGTGTGTGTCTATGTGAGTGTGTGTGTGTGTGTGTGTGTGTGTGTGTGTGTGTGTGTGTGTGTGTGTGTGTGTGTGTGTGTGTGTGAGACAGAGAGAGAGAGGGGAGAGAGAGAGAGTGTGTGTGTGTGTGTGCGCGCGCGAGCGCGTGCATGCGCTTGCATATACACACGTATACACGTATCTGTGAATGTATTTTCAACTGTATTTTCATGCCTCCCTGCTTTTCCATTTGTCCCAACCACTCTTTGTGCCTCGTCTTCGTCAATCGTGGGGCGAGCATTCGTCCCATGTGAGCGATAAAAGCATCGGCCGTTTGTCTTTAGTACTACTTACAGTTTATCCTCTCAAATCTGTTAAATAATGAGAAGGGAAGAAAAAAAAAAAACAACGCTATCAACAACTGGAAACAGCAGAGGGAAAAAAAAAAAAAAAAACTATGTCCATAAAGGAAGCAAACGAATTGGAAAAGAAGCAGAGGATGGGGACAGGAGGGGCGGAGAGAGAGGGGGGAGGTGGGAGGGGGTGGGGGAGGGGAAGAGGGACGCACAGTAACGTCTGCCGACGGATTAAAGAAAACAAACTGACAACCGGAGGAAGCAGTCAAGCGATTTATGAGGCGAGTCAGCGACAAACGCTACGTTTGTTTGTGTCGGTGAACACGCGGGCGCCTCTGCAAACATTCCCACTTCTTCCGCTTGTCTGTCAAGCCCGCTGCGCAGGCTCACATCATCTTTGCGCGCTCAGGCTTGCAAATGATATGGCGACGGCCAGTTGCTTTGTTTTCTCTGTTTATGAATTCGTTTTCCTTGTTCTAGTCATTTTGTTTCTATTGGTTTATTTAACATTTTTTTGTTTTTGTGTTCGTTCTTTGAGGTTATTGTTGTGCTCATAAATGTATGTGATCAGAAAAAGAAACATATGATATTTATTACAGGACTGATATTATCATTTTGATAGTAGTAGTAGTAAGCAGTGGTGGTGGTAGTAGTGATAATAGTAGTGTTCGTAATTATAGTAGTAGCATAGTGATGATGTTGATGATGATGATGATGATGATGATTGATGACGATGAAGACGACGACAACGCGATGACGACGTTGATGATGACGACGACGATGATGATGATGATGGTGATGATGATGATGATGATGTTTTGTTGTTGTAAATATTGTCTTATTACGTTATGTATGCGTTTTGTAATCCTTATTTGTAATTTTCTTTTGTTTCCAGATTTTAAAAAATGAATCATTGAAAAAAAAAACCCTGTTGCACCGTTTATTGAACACAGTATGGGTTGAAAAAAAATCTTAGCGCACTTGTGTGATGGTACAATTGACCTATACATATGTGACTTACATAGTGCTATCAGGACACATAGTGCCATCTGCAGACTTCTTGGCAAATTGAAAACTGATGGTCTTCTAGCAGCTTGAAGATAAGGCGTGCGGCTGAATTTTTGAACACGTTGTAGTGACTCTACTTGTTCGTTATTCACGGTTTCCTGTTCCCTCTCTCATGTAAGATTTCCTTTCTTAGAGACAATCGTTACTTTCCCTTTTACATTACAGACTACAGATGATATAGAGGCAAATAAACTGCGCCAGAGTTGACTGTGTTGCCGTCACCTTCACGTCCACTTTCTCTCCTGTAGCTAACGATTTGTATACTGTTCAACGATTTGTGCCCCACTTGATGCGGCGTTGAGTTGGGGAGGTGACCTTCACTCCCTTCCAAGTTTAGAGGGCTTAAGAAAATCACTGCGGGTGTAGCCTGCAAAAAAATTCATGTGAATTTTTTTTTCCTCCAGAATTAATAGGTAGTGCTGGTCAAATTTTATATGTCCTCACGCCACAAAATGTCCCTTTCCTTTGTTGATAACGTTCATTGTCGTTATATTCAAAGGAACCGGGAGCAGCGGGTAAAATGTAAAGAAAGTCTTAGCTTGTTTATTGTTTAAACAAACACACAGAGGAAGGAAGAACCGCACTACACACACACAAAACACACTACCACCACCACCACCACCAAACTACCATCACCATAACCACTCTGAGAGAGAGAGAGAGAGAGAGAGAAGAGAGAGAGAGAAGGCCACCTTTTCTTTTCCGAATTTAATATAAAGGAAACATCCTCACCCTACCCCCCCCCTCACCCACCTCCCATCAACCCACCCATCCTCTTCCCCAGCCCCCCAAACCCCGCTCCTCTCTCTCTATTCCACGTTACTTTTTTCTTTAGAAAAGAAAAAAAAAATGAAAGAAAAAGGAGAAGAAAAGAAACATCTATTGAAGACCACTTGGTAAAAAAAAAAAAATTTCCCCACAGGTGTCCCATTAACCCACCACTCAGTCTTAAACCCACCTCCGTCTCTTTCACTCGAGGTCCAATGACAAGAGAATGATATTACCCTAAGAGTCAGCAGAGAGAGCCAGCCAACCACCAAGGAAAAAGGAGTTTTAAAAAAGGCTATATAACCAGCTCAAATAAAGAGGGTTCTTCCCTGGGCCACTTGAAAAGGAGGATGAAGATCAAACGGGGAGGGGGGGGGGGGGGGGAGGAGGGAAGAGGAAGGGGGGGAGGGAGGAGGGCTTGCTGGCTGCCCCCTGTGAAAGCTCTTTGTCTTTCCGTTTGATGCGGGCTTTGTTCCTGACAGGAGCTCCGATGTAACTTCACACGTGAGTGGAGACAGGGCTGTTGTTGCGGCTTGATGGGGCGGGTTGTGGGAGGTCTATGGGTTGCACGGGGGCTTACGGAGCAAGCAAAGCAGTATCCCTCCTCCCTTTTACACCCATCTCCCCAGCCCCTACCCCCCCCCCCCCCCCCCCCCCCCCCCCCCCCCCCCCCCCCCCCCCCTCTTTCCCTGTCTCCCCCCCCCCCCCCTCCACTCCACTCCGATGGGGGTTTTAGTTCCGGGGGCTAGTGACAGTGAAAAACTAGTTTGGGGGCGGTGATGGTGAGAAAATAGTCTGTCTGTCTGTCTTGTCTGTCAGTTCGTCTGACTGTCTGTCTGTCTCTGTCTCCGTCTCTCTCTCTCTGTCTCTGTCTGTCTCTCTCTCCCTCTCTCTCTCTCTCTCATTCTCTCTCCTCTCTCTCTCTCTCTCTCTCTCTCCCGAGACTTCATAAAAATCGGAAGAAATGTGTAAATGTGTTTCTTTTTCTCTGTCACATATGTCCAGTCCTCTCTCACACACACACACACACACACACACACACACACACACACACCCCACACACACACACACACACACACACACACACACACACTTCACTCCTCCTGTTTACATACACACCCCTCCTTCCCCTGCATCTTAGTGCCGCCATTCCCACGCCACGCCCTTCATTTTTTGGCTCCCCCCCCCCCCCCCCTTTTTTTTTTTTACACAGCCGCACTGCTATGGACAACCCTGTCTCAGCCTCTGCACTGCAATCTATCATCAAGTTGCCACAGGGCCACCCAATAGAGCAGACATTGCATGCAGTACTGCTGAGAATTCAATACTTCTTTTGGTCCTTTTGATGGGGGGCCGGAATAGCTCAGTTGGTGGTAGAGCGCCGGACTCGTGATACTGGGGTTGCAGGTTGAATTTCGGTACAGGGGGATTTTTCCGTCGGGAGTTAACATTGGTTCTGACTCCATTCCCCATACAGTCCTTAGAATGAGACTATAAACCGAGGTTCCGTGTGTGAACGCACGCACAACATACTGCACACACGTAAAATCCCATCACCAACTTTCGGAAGAGAAGGCCAGTTTGGCCGTTGGTATGAATGACACGTTACACATAGCATGCACCTTCCCCGAAGTTGGAGTATGGCTGCCTTAATGGCGGGATAAAAACAAAAATGGTCATACACACAAAACTCCACTGCCTGTCTTAAACAGGCAGTGTCTGCGGGAATATCAGCCTGCGTACGCAGAAAGAAGAGAAAGAAAGCAAGAAAGTCCTTTTGATGGTGATCGCCGAGGATAATGGTGTTCCAATCTCTTTGCAGTCTTTTTCCATTCTGATAATATATCAGTTAGGACTTCACGGCAAAGCTGTACTCTACGGCACGCTTCTTTTCATAATTATAAAGCAGGCCAGGCCCGAGATATACATACACCTGCGGTGTTTGGTCAGGAAATGCGAGCAACATTGC
>JAFLJL010018353.1:16705-48285 GCA_018398815.1 Conus ventricosus | reverse complement strand
CAAGGTTCCATTATCAGTTCATCATTGAGGAACACCTGTCTCTGGGATCATGCAGAGATTTTCACCTTCTTCCTTTTTACTGGTAGATGGACTATTCCTAAACTGCCGGATACTGATGCAGATCTTTATCATCATCATCATCATCAATCATCATCATCATCAACATCATCATCTTCCTTCTTCATTCTTCTCTTCTCTTCTCTTCTTCTTCTTCTTCTTCTTCTGGTCATCATCATCATCATCATCATCATCATCATCATTATTGTTATTATCATTGTTGTTGATGAGGTTATCAACATCATCATCATCATCATCATCATCATCATTGTTTTGTTGTTGTAGTTGTTACCATCATCATCATCATCATCATCATCATCATTATTATTATTATTGTTGTTATCATTGTTGTTGTTGTAGTTGTTATCATCATTATCATCTTTCCGACAGGCCAGTTACACTGGTGCTGTCAACAGGAGTGGCTGCATCACTGGATGCCTGACTCGAGAGGGCCATTCTGGTACCGCCAGGGACTCCTGTACCTTGCTCTGGTACTTGTGTGGCACACTGCTCACACTGCTCACACTGCTCACACTCGCCCACACTGCTCAAAGTGCCAGGACTCTGTAGCTTGCTCTGGCACTTTCTGTAGCACACTGCTCACACTGCCACACTGCCCACACTGCTCACACTGCCCCACACTGCTCACACTGCCCACACTGCTCACACACTGCTCAAAGGGCCAGGACTCCTGTTGCTTGCTCTGGTACTTTGTGTAGCACACTGCTCACACTGCTCACACTGCCCACACTGCCCACACTGCCCACACTGCTCACACTGCTCACACTGCTCAAAGGGCCAGGACTCCTGTAGCTTGCTCTGGTACTTTCTGTAGCACACTGCTCACACTGCTCACACTGCCCACACTGCCCACACTGCTCACACTGCTCACACTGCCCACACTGCCCACACTGCTCAAAGTGCCAGGACTCCTGTAGCTTGCTCTGGTACTTTCTGTAGCACAACTGCTCACACTGCTGAGAGCTGGACATGCAGCTATGCAGCTAGTGAAGATTTTTCATATCTGTAAACATATTTTCTTAATTTCATGTTCCCAGTTTCTCCATCTTCAAACCCCACCCCCCCACCCCCCCACCCCCCACCCCCCTCCTTAAGTCCAAATCTTTGCCAAGTCATTACTATGAAGACAGTTCAGTTGTTGGCCTGTGCTTGTTTTTCCCCCACTATTAGATTGTTCGTCTATGTATTTGTCTGACTTATTCAAGTTTACAAGGCTGTGCCAGTCTTGAATAAAAGTTACTCTGTGTTAGTTTTCTTATGGGAGCAAAAAATACCCCACTTGTTTACTGTTTTATCGTTTACTGTTCCCTGCCTCATTTCATTCCGATTTTGTTTTGACTAAATTGAGGTTATTTGTATTTGTTTCTGTCCGTCTGTGTGTTGTCTTTTGATCTCCCTTGCATCTTTGGGCGGATCCTCAAGCGTGGGCTCAAAGATTGTCCCCTACATTTTATACTATTTGCATAATGCTTTTAGTTTTTCAGCAACTTTTTTTCCTCCCCACACTTTCGTTTGGTTTCATTTACTACTCTTCGCTGGCTGCTTTGGGGGTGCTATTGATTCTTTTTTGCACCCTTGGTGGTGAAACACCACAGTATTAAGGACTGTGGTGTGTCTCTATTTGACGCCAGGAGTGCAGACACAACCCGAGGTGGGGCGTTAAGGCGATGGGTCGGTAGCTGGAGGGAAGGTGGGCTGGTTTGCCATTCTTGGGAATCGCTACAACAATAGCTGTCTTCCAGGCCTTCGGATGTTTCCAGAGTCCCAGCAGACTTGGTAGAAGGAGTGTATACTCGCACCATGGGCTATGGGAACCGTTTAATCATGTGATAGGAGATGGGATCTTCCCCTGTGGCTTTGCTGCTGAACCTAGGCTGGTGATTGCCATCTTTCACTTCTTCCAGGGTTAGCTGCTGTTAATGGCGCCAGAGTTGTCCGGTGCTGGTATGGTGAAGTTGGTTTCTGCCTCCCGTCTGCGTAGGAGCATTTCAGCAGGGAGATGGCGCGATGGCTCACCTTGGAGAATGTGCTGGCGATGCTCGGCCTTTTCTTGTGTATTTTTTGTAAGCTGGCTGTCTACAAGGAGGGGACGCTCTGGTCGGCGTCTCTGCTTCCTCATCTGTCGCACCTTTTTTCCATATTTTGGGTCATCTGTGGGTTCACGTACTTCCTCTTTGCAGAATTGTTCCCTTTTGGCTTCATCGGCGATGGCTTGGAATTGGTCGGTGGCTTCGATCATTCGGATTTATTGTCCTGGAGAGATCTTTCCGGAATTTACAGAGAATGCGTCGTTTTTTGCTGGTAGCTTTAGTGCATTCTTCGTTCCACCAGACTGCTGAATGCCAGTGTGGTCCGTCCATGCCTGGCACCCTCTTTGGGATGGCAGCATCTGCTGCTCGAAGGATCATGGCTCTTATGTTTGTCATGGTAGATGTTGATGTCTAGGTCTCTCGGGTCGCTGGTGTCACATTCAGTAGCAAGTAACTGTGCAAGCGGTCCCAGTCAGCTCTGTGGTACTGAAATTGGGGTCTGGAGTCCATTGCCGTGGGTGTAGGTCGGCGGATTGGAGCACAAGGTGTAGAGGCAGTGGTCGGACTGAAGGTGGTCCGTTCCTACTGTCCACTCTGCGGCTAGGCTGAGGTTTGTGTCGTCATGGTCAGGTCGATGGCGCTGCTCTTCTGTCCCTTTTGGCCAATTCGGGTGATGGACCCATCATGAGGAGGACAAGGTTGGAGTTGGTGACTGTGTCGGCAAGGTGATTCCGGTTTTCCCGTGTTTGCCCAGCATCCCACAGTCGGTGACTGACGTTGAAGTTCCCGCTACTACCCAGTTACTATCGTCTGTTCCGAGTCGGTGAGGCCAGGTGACATCTTCTGTGGTTTTGCTTCCCTCAGGATAGTAGACGTTGGCTAGATTGATGGATCGGTTCTTGTGCGTTGGTATGGCAACAGTACATGTGGTTAGTCGACATCTGGTTTGGTTGGTGGAAACTTGGATGGTGATGTATGTTAGTCTGGTGCTGATGTAGGTCGCCACCATAACTCGATCCCTTCGAGGCCCACGACTGGCGGGTAGAAGCCTCGATGGTGGTGGAGTTTGTTCTTAGTGGTGTCGAGTGACTGAATCATCAACACGTCAGTAGGTGGTAGATCCGCAGTATAGTCATTGAGGAAAGGGATCTTTCCTATGATGGATCTGCAGTTCCATTGTAGGATGGACAGTCGGCGCTGAGTTCCTGTTTCATTCCTGTCCATGTCCATGGTCGGTTTTTTGTAGGGACTTGAACACTTGGTTCGAGGATACTTGTCCTGTTGTCAAGGAATCATCCTCCATGGTCTGTTCTTCATCCATGGTATGCTCTTCGGTGATGATTGGCTCTTCCTCATCAGCTGTGAGGACTGGCTCCTCTTGGTCAGCCGCAGGGCTGGTTCTTTTACACTAACTGAAGAAAGAACTCCAGTAATGTCTTCTGCCGGAGTTCTCCTCTTCAGCATAGCGTTCTCTTCCCTAAGACTGGAGATTTCAGTCTTCAGTTTCCTCCACTATCTGAGTGAAACGAACGATGAGGGGTTGATCTGTTTGGCGAGAGGCGTGGTGTGTGTTTGGCTTGGATAATCGATTTTCTGGTTTGGGCACTGGACGTGAACCCATGACTTTTCCCGCGTAGCTGTCGGTGGCGGAGAATGTTCTCCACGGGGTTGTAGGAAGATGTGGTTCCTCTTTTTGTGGCTTCCTCTTTTTGGCGGCTAGATTTCTTTAGCTTCCATGAAGGCCAGGGCACGCGGCATGTACGTTTCTGCCCTGAGTCTGTTGGCCAGGTCATTTGTTTACATGCTGGGCAGGCAAAGTAGTTTGCAGAGTGGTTTCACCTCTGCAGTTGATACATCTGCATGTGTTGCGGTGCACGTTTGTGGGCTGTGTCCAGGTCTTCCACAGACAGGGCAGATTTTTTCTTTCGCCCGGCATTCTTTCTGGGTGTGACCCAGCTTGTTGCATCGGTAACAGTCTCGTGGCCTTTTCAACGTAAGGCGAGACACTGTACTCCATCTTGTTGATGGTCATGAGGGTGGGCAGCTGGGTCATCATGAAGGTAACCTTCACTGCCCTTGATGGCGTTCCATCCCTTAATGTCAGAACGTTCAGCTGTCTTGATTGGGTGTTCGATTCCACCTTTTTGAGGAAGATTTCCATTGGCACATGGTGGGTATACCTCTGACCACCCCGATGGTCGTGGGTATAGTGGATGAAGCACCGTACAGGTGTCTGTCCTATTTACTAATTTTTGTCAGTCTGTCTTGTTGTAGTTGGCTGACACATCCTATCAGCAGTCGTTTAGGTGAGAGGGTTTTAACTGACCGGACTGTTCCGACCAGCCCTTTCAAGATGTCTGCTATTTTCCAGTCTAGGGACCGGAGCGGGGCTGTTGTAGGCCCATTTTCCTCAATCATGACAGGAAGGTCCTCGAAGATGGGCCTGGGTCTGGGTGCTGGCGTGGGTTTGCTACGCCGTCTGTAGAGGCAGTTATGTAACTGTTGTTTTGTTGCCACTGGCGGTGGTTTTGCCTGAGTCATCTTGTGTGGCCACAGTAGGTGTGTCTTCCCACGTCCATTTGTGCTCATACTTGTTTTATCATTGGCGAGTGGAGGAGTGTTCTTAGCACATGACGTCGAGGTCTTACTTGGTGGTGATGTCTCTTCAGTCTCTCTTCACCTTTGTTCGTGCTTGTTTTGTCATTGGCGATGGAATGTCATGACACTTGACGACCGGCTCCTTGTGGGGATGCTGGTGGGCTCCCTTTTTTCTGTCTTTTATTTTGGACAGTTATCCAGCTGTCCTGGCTAGGTTCTTCATCATCCATATCCATGTCGGTCATGACAGTATCAAGGGAAAAGAGGGAACTGTTGCTGAGGACTCTCTTTCGTTGGGTTGGACCATTGATTGGGGTGTCCATCTTCGTTTGGTGAATGGTTTCAGCCATTGCAACCAACCCGTGGTGGGCGCGCTGGCTCCAAAATGGCGTTTGCTTCGACTGATGGCAGTTAGTTGTGCCTCAATTTGTTAACAAACTTACAAGTTTTTAGTAGCAAGTTTGCGTCTCGACTTTCGGGCAGCGAGTCCGACGACGACGGTAGCGAGTTTATTTCGTTAACAAGATTTCGTAACGCAGACACGAGTCCGACGACGGTAGCGAGTAAACTTTGTAATGTGTCTATCAAAAGTATGTGTAACGTGTCTATCAAAAGTACAGACTTGCCTTGTCTAGTTGATGTATTTTATGTGCAACAAGTACTGTGACTTACCTTCGTCACTTACCTGTGGGAATCATGTAGGCCGTTCCTACCCTCTCCTCCTTGGCCGTTCCTCTTCTCACCCCCCTCCGCCTCTCTGCAGTTGGGTGAAGTTCCTTTCCTCTTCTCCCTCCTGGTGAAATGGTGAAAGCCGTTCTCCTCTCCTTCTCCTGGTGGTAGGATGAATGCCGCTCTAAAAAGTGCAGCCAGTCACACACAGTGATGATGAAGGGTTGTGGTGATGATGGGTTGTTCACAACAGCTCTATGAGAGGGTCCTGAAGAACAGACTGGAACACTATCTGGAGACACACAGCACCTACCTCTTTGCCAGGCTGGCTTCAGAAAAGGACGCAACTGTATGGAGCACGTTGTCCAACTCCTTGAAGATGCCAGACGCTGGACCCTGCCCAAACAAATCCAGAACAACTGTCGCTAACCTTCTTTGATATCAAGAAGGCCTTCGACACTGTCTGGCATTCCAAACCTCTCGACAAGATCGGCGCCCTCGGCATTTCAGGCCGATGTACCAGTTCATTTCAGCCTTCCTGGACTCCAGAGAAATGGCTGTGAAAGTGGGACCATCCACATCCAGATGCACACCCTAGACATGGCGTGCCACAGGGCAGTGTGATAGCACCAACCCTCTTCAGTATCATGCTGCATGACATCAGGAAGTCCCTCAGACCAAGACCAAATCAGTCAGCGCTTTCCCTATATGCCGACGATTTGGCCATCTGGTCGAACATGATGGAGACATACAGAGTAAGCCAAATGAGACAGTACCAAAAAGACATAGACAACATCCAGTCCTACATGAAAGACAATGGCTTCGAACTGTCGGCTGAGAAGACGGTTCTAATGGCCTTCACAAAATGCAGGAGGAACCTGGATAACTACCACATAAGAGTAGCTGACCAGCTCATATTTCCCAGCAAGGAAGCCAAGTTCCTGGGTGTGACCATCACTCCCAACTTCACCTGGGAGAAGCACATCGGAGAGCTCACCACCAAGGCCACTAGAGCGGTGGGACTCATAAAATCGCTAAAGCAAGAACCCTGGGCTACACCAGAGAGCCTGATCCACCTGACAGGAGCCCTGGTGCGATCAAGACTGACCTATGGCCATGAAGCGTTCTTCACTGCACCAAAAACCTCATGGCAAAAACTTGAACGAGTGGAACTGGCAGCACTCAAGCATGCCTTTGGCGTCAGCCGATTCGCCATCAACGACCTCGTTTACCAGGAAGCAGGATGGCTTCCCCTCAAAGATGAATGTCGCCGCAGAAACGCGAACTTCGAAGCCCGTGTCTCAGCGGTAGGCACCACTGTGAAAGCCACCCTCCAGGACAACCCAAGCGCACGGTACGTCGCCTACAGGCACTCCATCAAAGAAAGGAAGGCAGACCTTCACAGGCGGACATCGCCCTTCAGTGACCAGACTAAAGAAATCTGGGCAAGGGCCAACACCAGACCACATGACATGGAACCAACTCCTACATATCCCCTACCACCATGGGAACTGAAGAAACCACAAATCATCCATCACTATGGAGGGACCACGCCCAAGAAAGACAACCCACTCTACTTGTCAACACTGGCAAAGGAAAAAATCGGAGTAGAATATGACCATCACCTAAAAATCTACACTGATGGCTCAGTGCTAGAAGACGGCGAGGCAGGATGCGCTCTGGTTATCCCAGAACTCAAAACCACCAAGCAATACCGACTACCCAAAGGGATCAGCATTTTTACTGCAGAACTCTACGCCATTTTAAAGGCCTGCACTACCATCAACGACATGCCACGGCCTCCCCAGGCTGTGATTATCCTAACAGACTCCAAGTCCTCGCTGCAAAGCTTGTCAACAGGGAGGATGAAGAATCGACAGGAGCTCCAAGCCGAAATCCTGTTCCTGGCTCACCAAATTATCTGTAAAGGAACAGACCTTACCCTGATGTGGCTGCCCTCCCATACAGGAATCAAGGGCAACGACATGGCAGACAATGCCGCCAAAATCGCCACAAGAACTGGCCACCAAGTCAACCTACGACTATCTCTGGCTGAAGTTACCAGCAAAGCTCGACAAGCCGCCTACGACATCAGGAACGACGCTATGAAGACCCAATGTGCCGAGCGAGGATGGGTGTTCATCCCCATGCAAAGAAAACCTCCACGACTCCGACTTCCCCGAGGACTCCAGCAAATCCTCCGACGGATCAGGACAGGATACCACAGATGTGCTCTCCTGGGCCTGACCTGCCAATGCGGATCAGAGGCCTCTCTCCAACACGCCCTGAGTGACTGTACCGACCTCCCCATTGCCATGACCGCCATCCAAGACTACAGACGAACACACCAACTACAGCTGCACGAATTTCTACTGCCGCACCCAACCCTAGGGACTCAACCCATGAGGATGCTGGCCAATGCCCTGACGTCCTCTGGACTCGACAACTGGTTCTAACCCACCCCAGAAGAAGACAAAATGAACATCAACAACCACAACGAAAGGAGACAACTTTAACGACTTCCACCGACGAATAACAACAATGACCAACCGCACCATGAAAATCTCTTAAATCCAATGACACCAAGACTACCGTGAATGAAAAACATGTCCCTAAAAGCTTTTGCTATGAGGACGTAAAACTCAACCGTTTTCAGACACAACCAGCCGTGTCTCCCTGGTGAGATCCGACCCAGTGGACGAAAGGCCTCGGAGCAGGCAATAAAAATATATCTGCCTTCAAAAGGGATTGCGATGGTTCCCTTATGCAGCTAGTGAAGAGTTTTCATATCTGTAACATATTTTCTTAATTTCATGTTCCCAGTTTCTCCATCTTCAAACTCCACCCCACCCCCTCCTCCTTAAGTCCAAATCTTTGCCAAGTCATTACTATGAAGACAGTTAAGTTGTTGGCCTGCGCTTGTTTTTCCCCCCACTGTTAGATTGTTCGTCCATGTATTTGTCTGATTTATTCAAGTTTAAAAGGCTGTGCCAGTCTTGAATAAAAGTTACTCTGTGTTTGGTTTTCTTATGGGAGCAAACAGTACCTCACTTGTTTACAGTTTATCGTTTACTGTTCCCTGCCTCATTTCCATTAAGTGTCCACTATCATCAGGTTTCATTTCCGATATCGTGTTCTGTTCTATTTTGTATGGAAGCGTATGCACATTCAGTGTGATGCAGATGTGGAGAAGTGAAGAAAAGTTATTTACGACTTTTTCAGCCATTATTACAAGAAAAATAACTCTTAACAAACGAATGACGTCAAACGCTCTTTAATCATAAAGATCAGATTGTAGATCCAAAATAGAATATGTTTCCATGGAAGATAGGTAAATATAAGTTATATCGAAACAAGCAAATCATCGGAAACTTGATTAAGTTTCATTTAAAAGTTGTTGGTTAGAATTAGATTATTATATTGCATTATCGATAGTTTGTTATAGTATTATTTTTGCTTCGATGTCATGTTGGTAGGATGATGTCGTAGAGTTGGTCGTTAGATTTGTTTCGATGTTATGTTGTTAGGGTGATGTAGTGTTGGTCGTCCGATCAATTGACGACGAGCATGTATAAAAGGAGAGTGTGTTTGTGTGTTCAGGGTCGTTGTTCTTGCAGAGGGGTTCTTGCGCGGTTGTTCTTGCGTTGTTCTTGCTGACGGGTCTCGCTGACAGATGCTTGCTGACCATCCTTGCTGACATAAAAGAGAAGAGAAACATCGATTCTGGTCTGGTCTCAAGATTGTTTGCCTGGCTGATCTGAGCGCTGGTTGCTTGCTGTCTCTGCTACTTCTATTGATCCACAACACCCAGCAGATTTAGTCTGCATGATTAATCTGTGCAAAGTGGCAGGCACGAAGATGAGATTGAGCATCTGACATATATAAGATTGAAGTTGAAAATCCTTGGTTTCGATCGAGCTCTTGCCTTTGCCCTAAGTCCACTTTGCCACAGATTTTTGGTGTCAGAAGTGGGATTGTGGATCATAATATAGAAAGCCTATATTGACAGCAGACCAGACTCAGTAAGCCGGCTGCGGTCCAGACCAGCTTCTTCAGATTAGATTATGGACATCATTGAAGAGATGATGACCATTGGCGAACCCCAAGATCAACACAACACTGATGCTGGCGACCAGTTCCAGCAATACAGCAACCCCTGCAGACTCTACAAGCTGCGTAAATTTTCAGGCGATGGCGACGTAGAGGACTTCGCCCGAGAGGTGCGCCTCATCCTGCAACTTCAGCCCATCCCAGACCGCTTAGCGGCAAGCTGACTTCTTAACTCACTTGACGGACGAGCCAAGCAAGAGATCCTGACACGGGAAGCAGGGGAGATCAACTCAGCTGAGAAAATAATCAAGATTCTTGAACAAGAATGGGGGCAACAAAAAGATCATTCAACACTGACGGCGACCTTCTTCAGGCGACAGCTTGGTAGGGGCGAGTCTATAGGCGAATACGCATCAACACTCCGCATGCTATGGGTCAAGATCTACGAGGCGAATCCTGACGCGCCTCTCGAGCCAACATTACTTCGGGACGCCTTCGTCAACGGCCTGCACCCTGCATCCTTGAAGAGGGACATGAAGCGGTTTACAAGGGAACACCCCCGGGCTACCTTCATAGAAGCAACAAAGGAAGCACAACGATGGATGAGGGAAGACTCCATCGCCGAGAATGCCATCGAACAGACATCACTGGGCCCCGACATGCTGCAGCGGCTGGAGGAGAAGATATCGGCGCTGACTCTGAAGACGGAAGCCCTCAAGCAACACCTACACGGCAGCATAGAAGAGCAGCACGTCAATGCCCCTAGAAGTCGGCAGCAACCAGCGATGTCCCCTCCCAGAATGCATTCCCATCAGCCTTCCTTCACCCACCAGCCAGCTTCCCAGTCTACACGGACGTGCTGGTGGTGCCAGCGCAAGGGACACGTCCAAGCAAACTGCCGAGCAAGACAACAGTATCTTCAAAGGCAGCAAAGACAAAATCAACAGGGCTACAGGATGCAGGGAAACGAGTAACCCCCGCTGTTATGGAAAACCAGGCAGCGGGGGGGAGGAAGAAGAAGCAGTCAACAACAATAGAAGAAGTCAAGTTCGCAGCAAAAGGCTGCGCATCAAAGGAAGAAACGAAGACAAACCTCGCCGGAAGATGTCCGACGACTGAAATCAAGATTAATGGCAGGACGACACAGGCTCTCGTGGACACAAGCAGCGAAGTAACGACTGTCACAGAAGCTTGGGCTGCAAGAAATCTCAAGAATCTTCGACAAGAAGATGGCCTCGTCAAAATACGAGCAGTGAATGGGGCAGAGGTGCCCTACTCCGCCATCTACTTGGTCGACATACAAGTCTTCAATACCCTCTGCTCAAACACCCCGGTCTTCGTAGTCAAAACGCCTACGGAGCCATTTATGAGGGAGAAGAAGGAACGAGTCCCAGTACTGCTGGGGATGAACGTCTTGGAACCCTGCCTGAACAATGCTTCAAACCTTCCTCCAACCCTTCAACTCTGAGCGCAAGAAATCAAGAAGAAGAAGATGTCTACCAAGGGCATCGCTCGTGCGATCTCCCGTCAACACATCCCTGCCTTCTCTATTGCGACAATCAAAGTCTCAAGCCCGAAGACTGACTTCATAACCCTGATGGCTTCACTATCGACGCAACCATTTCCCCAGGCTCCCGAAAAAAACCATATCTGCTGCCTACACCAGTTCTACTGCCTAGAAGATCCGTAAGACTTGCCAGCAAAGCAAGACGTCTATTCTGAAAATCCAGTAATTTTTGTAAGAAGAAGAAGAAGAAAAAAGAAAAAAAGGACGACTCTTAACAGTGGTTAGGATTAGAAAATAGGCATTCGGAAAAAGAAGAGACATTTGGAGAAAGGAAAAGCAAAAGTCGGCAAGAACTTTAATCGGAAAAAAAGAGACATTTGGAGAAAGGAAAAGCAAAAGTCAGCAAGAACTTTAATATTTTTTTCGAGAAGTTTATCTTTGATAAAAGTTTAAATTTATAGTCTTTTGACAATGTCCATTTTTAGCAAATATATAAACATGTTTAATTTTTTTTCTCTTTTGACAACGTTCATTTTTTTTTACAAATCTTCCATGAAAATAATATTCTTATTCTTTCGTGTGTAGTTTGGCTACAGAATGGTTGAAAAAGAAAAGAATTCCTTCTCCCTGTTCCCGTTTTGATTCTCAGTGCCTTATTTATAAAATAACGCACTAGAATCAAATCACCCCTAAAATGATCATAAGTCGTAAAGCTCCTTTTGTTAAACTATTAATTCCTTCTACCCCTTGATTCAAACTTGCCTTATTCATGAAATAACGCAGTTTGAATCAATGCCTTCAATTATAATTTCATAACAAACCCCATTCCCCTGAGTCAAACTCGCCTTGTTTATAAAATAACGCAGTTTGAATCAGTGCCTTCATTTTATTCTTTCATTTCGGTTTGCCTTGTTTAAAGGACTACAAGAGACACGAATTATTCTTTCACTTTTGGATAGTTATGGATACAGTAACCCCAAAAGTACCCAGTTTACATTTCGTTGATCATCAGATCATGAGATATCGATCACCGAAGTTCGCAATTCGCACCTGGAATTTTGAGCAAGAACGATAACAACACGAAAAAGATTTATAGTAGCGTCCCTTTCTTGTGACGTAGCATATGGTGACCTCTTCTTCCTAAGAAGATGGCCGAGTTGTGCATGTCATGTGAAAGCAGTGATTACGACCCTTCTGCGTCAGATACCAACGACAGTGCATCTATTGAAGGACCAGATGACTTTGTAAGGCCATACCAATTCGAACCTTACGCAGACAAGTCCACGGATCCAGCCGACACTGACTCGACCGTACTTGCCAGCAGCGATCGTGAAGATCGATTGAATTCAAGTTCTTGGTAAGAATAAAGTAGTCAGATGTACAAGTTTGTATGTTAGCATGTAGAAGATGGTATACTATACTTGATTAGCGTATATATAGGCCGCGAGATTTGTGCTTATCTCTTGATCAGGACTTTGTTGACACATCGTTTGATTAGCGCAACTTTCTTTTGGCCCAGTGTGGACTGTGTAGTAGTACTAGTAGTAGTAGTAGTAAGCGGACAGGCTGATATATGGGTGAAACCTGGGAAAATTGAAAATCCTGAAAGGTGGGGGTCCAGGGGGCCTCCTGGCCCCCTGGCGGGGTCAAGGGGCAGAGCCCCTTGTCGGGGGTCAGGGGGCGAAGCCCCCTGAAGCTGAAGCATTTTTACATTTTCGTTATTAAAATCAGACCATTTTGAGGTACTTTCAGCATGTTGTTATAAGTGAAATAAGACTAATGTTGTGTCCCAGAGTAACTTATGCTGCCCCCCCCCCCCCCCAAAAAAAAAAAAAAAAAAAGAAAAGAAAACTTGTGAATCATAAAGAATAATTAAAAATCACTAAACCAGCATAATTTTGTATGTTATGCAGAATTTACTTACAGACTGGTGCATTACTTGTCCAAGGAATGTATTCAGCATTATCCAGCAGCAGCAGGTGTCCAGATGTTCATCACTGAGCAGTTACAAAATTGAAAAAGCCCACTATCCAAAAAACAAACAAACCCACAGGTGTTCAAATAATCTTTACAACGCAGATGTCCAAGAACAGTATTTTTATAGCCCACACGATCACATTCATGAAGGAGTCCATACAGCACATATTAACACAAAACCTTGCAGAAAGTGCCCAAGCCCAGATGCTCAAGCAAGGTATCCTGGAAGTCTATACATTCTATGTCCAATGTAGTATACACAGCTCACAAGTCTTTGAAGCATGTGTCCTCTTATACCTACTTAAAAAACTTTCTAATGGTGCTCTGAACACAAGCCTTCCTTTTCAGGAGCATCCGTCTATGTTCATCTAGCACACTAATTTTGACAACCCCTCCCCCCCCCCCCAAAAAAAAAACAAAAAAACCCACAATAAAAGCCGACCACCCACTCCTATTCTAAAAACTGTGTGTGTGTGTGTGTGTGTGTGTGTGAGAGAGAGAGAGAGAGAGAGGAGAGAGAGAGAGAGAGAGAGAGAGGAGGAGAGATTGATTGATTGATCTTTAATACCCAAGGAAATGAAGATTTTAGGCCAAAGCCTAGTCTTACAATCTGTCCTTGTCAAGCATACATTACTTCAGCACATATCATTTATACAGACAATTCAAAAATAGCAACATGATGAGAGAGAGAGAGAGAGAGAGAGGAGAGAGAGAGAAGCGTTGCCTACCTTTGCATTTTCCTGGTGTTTCTTGTATTTGACATGCTTTTGAGTGCCGTTATGCCAGAGCTTCCATACTTGATGTCCTGCAAGCAGACGATGCACCGGGCAATGCCAGCAGCTGGGGTTTTTTGCGGCACCAAGTCAGAAATGTGTCGCCCTTTCCCATTTCGCCATCATTGCCCGGACCTCTTTCGTCCAGCCATCGCCAAGACCATTTGTTGGGGACAGAAGCATCGATCAACGACGTGTCTTCATTCACAGCACAAACGCATCGTGCTCAAAGAAGAGAATGAAGTGCAGCAGATTCAGACTAGATCTAGGTCGACGGGATCGTTCCGACGTGAAGAAGATCGTTGCGACGTGGAAAACGTGCGACGTGAACACGCTGTAGGCTATCGTGAAAATGGCGCAAATCGAGAAGACAAGTTTTGCAACATCTTGGACGGCGCATGCGCGAGTTGTTCAAGAACGCAGCTTCACCGAAAACTACCCAAAAAAGGAAAATCGACCACAACGAACGCGATGTCCGGATTTCGGACAAACGACCATACGAAATCCGATTCCGGATTTTCCGGACGTTGGGTTTCACCCATGCTGATATACGTAGCCTGCCTCGCGGCCTTTCTTGAATCCATCCATGTATTGTTAGTATTCTGAATTGGTTTGTTGCGTACGCGCATATTGGTTTATTAATCAATTCAAATAACAATTTAGTGAATTTATGATCTGCATCAAGGAGATTTTTAAATGAGTTAGTAGATTGTGCAAACTTGATGTTAGTGGTAGATCATTCCAAGATGTGTTATTCTTTTTCCAAAAACCATTTTGTGTTTATTAGTCTGACAGTGTTCAATGAAGATTTTCCATCTGGCTTCCTTGTAACACTATCAGTATATAATTTGAAAAAAATCCTTTATTTGTACATCACCAAATCATTAAATATTTTGTAGACCTCGATCAGATCACCGCGGATACGTCTACCTTTAATGAGTGTAAGTTTAAGTATCTTAGCCGTTGTTCATAATTCATACTTTTGCATTCCCGTAGTAGCTTTGTAGCCCTTCTTTGTACTTTCTCAACTGCCTTTGACTGCCTTTTGAGTAAGGATACCATATGATATTTCCATATTCTAAGTGCGGTCGTACCAGACTTTTGTACAATTTCAATAATATATCTTTATTCAAGTATGTGAAAGTTCTCTTTATTAGTCCTATCATTTGTTTGCTTTATTGATGATTTTATTGATATGTACAATCGAAAGAAAGTAGTGGGTCAAAAATAACACGAAGATCTTTTCTTCCCCACACTCATTATTTAATTTTCTTGTCCATTACCTTCATATAATACTTTTGTTTTACCATAGTGCATAACACTACATTTGGATACGTTGAAATGTAAGTTCCATTCATTAGACCATCTTGTAATGAGTATACATCCCTTTGTATTTTGTATGATTGTAGAATTTCCATAGTTTCGTGTCAGCAAAAATCTTACAATTGCTTGGACAGATTCTGGAAGATCGTTTATGAATATGTGAAAAGTTATGGGTCCTAGGACATTGCCTTGAGGTATACCACTTAGTACATCTGATCTTTGTGAAGTGGCGTCATTTATCCTTACTTTTTGTGTTCGTCCAGACGGAACAGTGAAAATTAGCCTTATTTTCAAATTTCAGGTGTCAATGTGGAAACTCCTCCAGTATGGGCACGCTGAAGGAATGCCTGTGCTGCGCAGAGGTGGAGGAGATGGCAGCTGTCCGGCAGAAATACCAGGCTGCAAATGCATCACGCAACATCCCGGGTTCCAAACTGTGTGCCTTGATGTGTATGTGCTGAGGGACAGCATACTCAAGTATCGCCAGCAGTACGAAAAACATTCAAACTGAAAACAAGTAAGAGCAGGTTTTATTTTTCCCAATACTTGAACAAGAGAATATTCATCATGAACCCAGAGCTTTGGACTGTCGACTTCGATACAATCACATACATTTTGTGAAAACGCATGATCAAAACGTTGCATGCGACAGTCAGTAGTGCCCGTTATGCGGCCGACAGTCAGTAGTACCTGGTTATGTGGTCCTATACATAATTAAAAACATTAGGTAAAAGTGTAGAAGAGCCTCCCCACTTCAATTTCTCGCTTCTTTTTTTTTTTTTTCTTTTCAAAATAGCCCTTTTCAGTATAGAGAGTTCAAGTTACATCTTTTCGTAGATTTGCATGTTTTATTTGGTCCTTGTACGGAGAAGATAATTCATCTTGATTAATACTGGAAACGGAGGGCGACATGGAAAGAGCACTAGTATCAAGACTGTCAGGGAAGTGGCTCAGCTTATATGGGAATGGGGGAGTATGTGGAAGAAATCGAAGTTTTGAAGCTGTGAATTATCATTCAACCAACATTTTAGCTGAAAAGGTAGATGAAACACAGCTCTATCTACACTGAAAAAGGCAATTTATGAAAAAACTGGAAAGAAGCGAGAAACAAGAAGGGGGAGGGAGGGAGGGGGGGGGTGGGGGGGGGGGGGGGGTAAGGTTATGTATAAGTACAATTTTGCCAAACATTTTATCAGTCATTATCATAACATCCTAAAAAAATTGAATGTGAAGTAGCCATTTCCCTTAAAAATCAGATTCCAGTGCTTTGCTATGGACATGTAACCTGGCAACCACTGGTCCACTACAAGACTACTAGTCAAGATTAACAATTTCTGTTGATTAAACATCAGCAAACAGCGCAAAACAGTATTAGCATGTCGAAGAGATTGTGGAATGCACATTTTGTGTCTTACATGGTTTATTACCCCCTTGGTCAATCTCTCCACTCTCTCTCACATGTGTACACACACAAGAAGACTGCCCCCTCCCCTCCTCCCGTTCCCTGAGGAAAGATGAAGAAAAGATCATGCATTGTGGCTGGAGGCCCGTTAGGAAATCTGGTTTCTGAATGTAACAGAGCTGCTGGTGGAGTGAACACTCTGGTGCAAGGATTTTTGGGAGGAAAAAAATTGAAGCAAGTGATGAACGGGCTTGGGGTGGCAGGCAGACAGACACCTGCCTGCCACCCACCCCCAAGCCGTTCATCACTGTGAAAATTGATTCCTTACTTTCTGCAGACATGGGACATGTGTCCCATGAAGTGTGAAACAGTCTGAAGCACTGCATACCAAAATGGTATGTAATACATCTTATCTGATCAGGACTTTCAAAAAAGACCATAAAAACACAATGGACCCTCTCCCTTTAACGTCAGTAACTACTAATTTTTTAATTATGTGTACGTTCTTATAAGGGAGGGGTCTTACAACTATATAAGAAAGGTAATTTTGAAATTTTACAGAAAATAGCATTAGCAGTTATATATCTCAGAGTAAAGCACCTTAAAAGGGAAAGTCTTATTACTTTAAGGGATCCAGGAAAGTCTTATTACTTTAAGGGATCCACTGTTGTATTGCCAGTCATACTGTATGAAATTCAATATATTGACAAGAAACCAAACATTGTCACAAGAAAATGGCAGAAAGAATCCTGTATCCAAACTAGCAAGTTTGTTTGGGAAAGAAAAAAAAGATGTTTCCCGTTTTATCAGTTTTAAAAACTGGGTTAGTAGGTTGGCTTCTATAGAAAAAATAATTACAATTTTCTAATGTTGTACTAATACTTACTCCGTCTTGTCTGTGGGCAGCTGCTACCGATACACAGCATATCGGCAACTTACTCGATTTGTGTGGGCCTCCTGGGAAGGACATTCGGGTAGTGCTGCCATCATGTGCTGTCGTGAAAATCACGGATACCTTTCTGAGTGCTGACGGCAGATACACCGGCTACTTGGAACCAGAGTGACAGATTTCGCAAGCCCCTTGAAATTAAACTTGACAAAACAGTGCTTGAAACCCTTTTTAGTTAGAGAAGATTGTGCCATCCTTTGTTTCTGGAGAGATGTTGATGATATAATTATTAGTATTGTGCATCACAATGTTAAGTCATGCATTTTCATTGGTCGGAATTATTTCATTCAAATCATTTCATACGAGTCATGCAGGATAATATTTAGAGTAATACTGAAGTATTCCACGCGCATACACATTATGTTTGAAACACGGCACAATTTCAATTTCATCCTCAATCCATTCACTTTGACAGCATATCCACATATATAGCCACAACCGAGGTTTCCTTTCACAGTTTCCAGTGTCAGTCACTTCTTCTTGTAACGAGAGCGGTGCTGCTGAACGGCATCCTCTTTGTTGGTTTTTGTGACGGATGCACACATAGGGAGTGGAATCGCTTGCTGCTGATGTTGTACAAGCACCCACTGTTCCATGTCGGTCAGGCTGCATCTTGAGCCACCGGATCACTCGGCGCAAAAGTCTCTGGACATAATCTGTGGGCATGAAAGCATAATTTGGTTGATGCTTTTCAGCAAAAATGATGAACAAAATGCAGTAGACTGTACAGTAGTTTTTTTTATATATCAAATCCTAAAAAATATCCAAAATGAGGTCTTGAAAGGAATGGATCCTATTAGGGTGTTACTTTTAAGAAGGGCAACGTCTGCTAGACGTACGTCTTGATAGGGAGGTAGGTTATAAAGGGGATTCCTCTGTACATACTTGAAAGCGCCTATAATAAGTGTACTGTGTGCTTTTGCTCCGTTATCCATTACTTTTTGCCTACCACAGACATGGCATTGGTGATTGGTTTGTTTCACATTATAATTTGCCCTTTACACAATAAAACATTATGAAAAATACAGTGGTACCCCCCACCCCACCCCCTATAAAACCTTAAAACCAATAATAAGCAATTGTGTCTCTCATTGTCAGAATATGAAGAATGTGACATTTACTTACCAAATGTGCATGACTCCTTAATCTCTTGGACCACAAACTCCTTTCTAGCTTTCCTGAAGGCGACATTGTAGCGTAGTTGTCCATCCTTCCTTTGTGCTTGAGGTCGGTTGCTGTTTTCATTGAAGTGAACTCGCGGCCAGTATGCTTCTGTAAATGGTTAGGATATTTGTGCTAATATATTTTAAAGATATTAAGGCAAAAAAAAAAGAAAAAGGTATTGTTACAGTACCTGACTGACACAAATTTTGTTATGCTGACCTGATCTTTTTTCTGCCTTGGGGGAAAAAGACAGAGATTGAGATATCAAAAATGAAATCGCTAGCAAGGCGGGGTACTAAGCTCACTACATAAAAATGGCATTGATCGCCATCATGACAGTGCCATGTTTCCTAAAATATGATGACAATGAACACATTTAAAGAATCGTCCATACTCGCTGATATTTACTTGGACATTTATTCTCATATAGGAAAACATTGTCATTTCCTGTGGGAGGTGAAATAGCGGAACTTTTCAAGCTGGTTTGGTCCGACTGGTGATTTAAAAAAAAAAAAAAGGAAAGGAAGAAACATTTACCAAATCAAACCTTTTTTTGTACCTGGTAACCATAACCTTTTCTTTTTGGGAAGACTTTGGGGGGGGGGGGGGGGGGGAGAGAGCTAATTTCATGTAACAATTTAAAAAATCTTTTACTTGTTTAAAATCCTTACTTATTTTTGTATATTGTCATTTAAACTGGTTCCTTGTTTACTTTTATAAATACTTGCTGATCCACCTACTCAGCGTGTGTTCCCACCTTCCCCCTGCTCCCCTCCGTCCCTCCCCATATTTGTCAGTGCGTCTTGGCCCTTCGTCCAAGGTCTGACTTTGGTGTTTACAAAGCTGGGCGGGAGATCCGAGGTCCAACAGAAAGTGTATGTGCAACTGTGAGGCCAAATTCCACCTAAATTGACCGCAGGAGGGGTCCAGACACACTGACAGACCCAAAGATGGGCACAACACACGTTGCCTCACTGTCATAATGTTATAGAGATGGCAAAAAACTATAAAAAATGGTAATATAGGATAATTTACCTGTGTACCATCCCATCATAGGAGAATCCAATTCATCTTCGGAGCGAAGTGGTTGAGCACCGAGGTGAAAGGCCTCAATGGCAGCAGTTTGAGGTCCAGTGGACAGCTGTGGGACATCTCGCAGCATGTATGTAGTATTGGAGGACATCCAGTGTTAGTACCGACACTTGCTGCCTGAAAATAGAAAAGGATGATGAGACTTAACAAGTCTTCTTTCCGTTACTTATTTTTATCTTAAAGTGGGAAATATTAGCTGGTGTGTATAAAAGTAAATTAGCCTTGATTCGTATTTACTTTTTCATACAGTGGTGCTGAAGTCGGTTTATTGATAGCCGAGTAATTACCAGCTGCATGCCAATAAAACTGGAAAAAAAAGTTATCTTTGTTGTCTTTCATGCTGCGAGAAACTGGAAACATGTTATATATGTAACATTGCATTAAGAACACTTAAAACAGATCTGTTTACTCATATCTTTGCAAAATTTTGTAATTTCTGAAACAAAAGAATCGTAATTGAACAACAAAAATTCAACATGAAGCCGACTCTGACCAAATCTGATCCTATAGGGCCAAGTGATGTATTCCTGGAATTTTGAGATGACTTTCTAATGGTTTTCTGTGCCACTTTATCATGATTTTTTAGATTCTGGGTCATCTAAACCTGGAATTACACAAAGCAGTTGCCCCTGTTTGTTTTAGGGGGCCCACAATCACAAAATACTCTTTAACGCCATCTTGGAACACAAACAAAAGTTGGCGATTTGGAATGACTGTACACAAAATTGTTTCAAAAGAGTGGTACCTGAATGCTTTTTTTAGGCTTTTGACAAGTTTTCATTTTTCGTCATCAACAATTAAATCGGTAGAAAACATACCCAATGCAATTGTAAGCATTGTTAGTTACAACAATTAACACTTCCACAATTCATTATCATATCAGCTTCAAAGAGCATTGATGACCAACATACCTAGCAGAGTCTGTGTCCATGCTCTCTTCCTACACTGGGATGTAATCTTCATCATGATCATCAGCCTGCTCACAGCACTCAGTGTCTTCAGGTCCACTGGCTGGATCACTGGCTGGTTCACACTGGTCAGGTGTTTCGTTCTTGAATGTAGCTGGTGTCCAGGTTCAGATCACAGTGAACTGACTGGCTGCACATCCTTGTACTGTTTTCCTCTTTGTCAAGGTTACACTGCACACCTAGATTGTAATAGTGCGCTGTGAAAGCATGTTGACAATTAGTAAAAAATAAAAATAAAAAGTAAGGAATACCAAAATGGTGTTTCAGAGTAATAAACATGTCTATAAGGTGCAGACTTTGACGCTAAAAAGTGGGTGGGGGGTGCGGGGTGGGGGCTAGCACGAACAAGTCAAAATGATCTTTACTGAGGGTAAGAGAGTAAGCTGCCACATTTTCTGTCATCCTACCCCCTTAAAAAAATGCAAACATCAAACAATAAACAAATGGGAGGAAGAACAACACAATGCATAATGCAAAGGTGTGACAAACACTGCAACACATTACATAATGTCATCAGTGACCGGACCCAATTTCATGTACTGTATTGTACAAAGTACAAGGCAACCTTATAAGACGCACCCCCCGAATTTCACACAAAAACAGACTGTGTGTTTATTTAATTTCCATACTCTATGTCAGTCATAGAACTTTATAAGACTCGGGGATCTCAGTTTAGGAGAAAAAAGTAACGCCTTGCAGTCCAAAAATGTGGTACACTATTCTAACTTACCTTTAAAGGATATGCATGGGTGAACCTGAACTCGTTTGCTTCTGGTTCGAGTCTGTTTTCCCTTAAAACATAAAGAAAAAAGTGGTTTACTCACTGTATAATGACCTTTTTTTTTAAAAAAAACAATTCCTTTTCATTTCTTTTATCCATTTACTTACAAAGGACCAGTGTCTTTTAACATTCTTCTTGAATATGAATAATAACATCATAATTGTATTTGCACACACACACGCGTTCAGTCAGGCAGTAAAATATAAGCCCACATACGGTAAAGTATCATTATAAGAAATACTTGTGCCTTACTTACTTAATGATATTGGACATTCCTGGCACTTCATCGTCATAAACATGAAGCAATAAGTGCTCACAACTATGATAAACACAGTGGTCGTTACACCCTGGTAGGGCCCTCAGAACAGGCCCTACCACTCTTTCAGCAAAGAAAAAAATGCTGCTAAGAGCAGTATAAATTGTAAATTCACTATAACTCTCTCAAGGGAGGCTTCTATTGCATCTTTCTATCCATACTATTGTCAGCTTTAAGCGGGCTTAGCCCCCCCCCCCCTCCCCCCCCCCCCCCCACCCCCCCCCCCCCCCACCCCCCCCCCCCCCCCCCCCCCCTTCCCCCCCCCACCCCTCCCCCCCCTCCCCTTTGGGCTCATACACCTAAGCCACGCAATAATGTCAGCAATACAATGAAATAATAAACAAATACCACCCCCCCCTTCTCCCATTAAACACACATGAACAGTGAAGTGCTGATTGAAAAGTGAAATGACAAACTGCCCTGACATAAGAGAAATGGCAGTGCCCTGGTTTTGCAGAAATCAACAAATCAGAATAAGCTTGCAAATTAAGTAATCAGACATTTCTCCTGACTGACAGCACAAATGGGATGTTTTCAATCCAGCTGTGCGATGATCTATGACTAGGGTCTGGTAAAATCACTGCACCAGATATAACAGAATACTAGTCACTTTCTTTTAGTTTTCAACCTTTTGTTCAAAGCTAAGAAATGCATGATTGAGGGAAACCCATGCTCTAAATGAAATAACACATTTCACAACATGAACTTAAAAAATCAAAGACAATCTATACATGTCCCTATTTGCAACACACAGACTGTAAATGAGAATATTTACTGTGTTCGTAAAGCAGCTGTTGGTCTGGACGCCTGCATCTCCAGTTGAAAATGTGCTGTTCGACTGCACGTGATTATCAGCTGCAGCAGCAGATCTTTTGTCGAATCAGGAGTGAGGACTGGCAGTCAGCTCACAAATGACCTGTTGCAAAAATTCTGCCTTAACCCTGTGCACATGCACGCAGCTGACATCACTACACACTGGCACTAGCCACATACATGCATACCACACACAACCCTCCCCCAAATGTGCTAGCTCTCAAATCGAAAAACGTGCCTTGAAAATCTTGCTATCCCCTCCCTCTCTACCCCCTAACTAGAAAACCGTGCCTTGTGAGGTGGCAGAAAATGTTGTTGCTACCCCCTTACCTCCCCCCTCCCTTTCCTGTAAACTTTCGGAGCTAAAGATGTACATATAAACACAACACAACACAACACAAAACACACACAGGAGTATGTCACTGAATGTGATTTCCGTAAAACATTGTTGCCCCAAAAATGTATCGTACCATGTACATTACAAAAAAACATGTACATGATCTCCAACCTCTTACTCTAGTTCTGCTAAAACATTGAGGTCTGGGTACAGATGTAACAATAACAAGAATTTTATTTTCATTACTTTATGTTGTCTGTACTGTAGCAATGCTTTGCCATACCCAACCCGGGGGTCTCACAGAAATAGACAGCGGAAAACAATTGTACTTTGATAGTTAGGGCAATGAAAAGATTGCTAGGTGTAGCCCAAGTTAAAATAGTCCTAGTTTCCTGATTGAATGAACAGCAACAGGCCCGGGGCCTATATTGCCGAGCAAATTTGTACTAAGCTATTTATACTGATTTACTATGGCCTACTAAGTACGTCGGGCCCGCTTATAAGGAGTGCTCTGGGACCAAATTTTTTTACTCCTTATACCGAACTTCTCTAACAGGTTCTCGGAATAAGAGTAACCCAAGTCCAACTACCTTATAAGCGGGCTTCTCTCTCTCTTCTCTCTCTCTCTCTCTCTTCACACACACACACATCCGCACCACCACACACTACACACAAACCCACACACAGCGGATTGAAAATAAATGCCCCTTTAGACTCATGCTATTGAACAAAAATAATGTGTTAGAATGCGACTGCCTTGTGGCAAGCAAATAATGCCACACAAATAAAAACTTATCTGAGACCGCTGACTAGTCTCACCGCACACCATTTTTCTCATCATTATCAATGCGCTATCATCACAATGAAATACATGTATTGTTCATTGGCTTCATTTCACTTTCTTGTGAGAATAACAACAATAACAACAATAAACTGAAAAAATATCATAAAAATGAATACATGTATTGTAGAAGGAAAAAATAGGTCCTGGGCTAATTTCACTTTCTTGTGAGAATAACAACAATGAAAACAATAAGAAATTATTATCAAAATGAAATACATGTATTTTTTCATTGGGTTAATTTCACTTTCTTGTGGAATAACAACAATAACAACAATAAACTGAAAAATTATCATCAAAATGAATTACATGAAATTGTAAAAGGGGAAAAAAAAAGGTCCTGCTGTCACTATAACAACAATAAAAACAATAAACTAAAAAAAAATGTCTGTAGAAACCCAGCGCCCCAAACGGCATTACGTTAGGAAGGAAATGGAAAGGAACATTGACGGGTTTAAATTCATCATTTTAGTTCCCAGAAAATCAAAAGGAGTACACCTGTTTGAGAACTCAGCCTGCATGCTAAAAACGGTACTTGAACACCCTTTCAAAATGTCCGCATAAGTTTCGGAGATAAATCTTCTCCTCAAAAGTGGGGGACATCTGGGACCCGGGAAAAGAGAGGGGTGTGCGAGACCCAAATTTTCTGGAGGAAGGGGTGATGGCTGTGTACACAACCACGAAAGCCACTTTCTGGGGGAAAGGGGGGGTGATGGCTGTTTTACACAACCACGAGAGCCACTTTCTGGAGGAAGGGGGGGATGGCTGGTTTTACACAACCACGAGAGCCCCTTTCTGGAGGAAGGGGGTGATGGTTTGGGGTACAAAACCCACGAGAGCCACTTTCTGGGGGAAAGGGGGGTGATGCTGTGTACACAACCAGGGTTGTCTGCAGGAGGGTTGCGGCGGCCAAAAATTTCGACGTCGGACCCCCATGCCCTGGCCTGCATTGTGTTTTTCGTCAAGTAACTCGCAAGGTCACCACCAACATATCCGGCAAATGTTTTCTGGTTTTCAAGCATGAAATCTACCAGGATCTCCTTCAGGCGCCCGTGTTTGTCCTGAGTCCCGCAAAGCTCAAGCTTAGTCCCCTTTATACAGACAGTTTCCGCCCTCCAACAATGTTCTCCACCTGCGAAGGTGGGCGAAGCTGTTGCTTGATTTCTCGTCGGGTAGATCTATGGGATACGGAAAGCCCAATTTTGAACATTGTCTTTTGGCCAATGTTTATTAGTCGGGGGGAACTGATCTGGCTCAGGATTTTGTACCCTGGTGATTTTACATGTGCATGCATCATCTCTTTTCTCGTTTCCCATCAGAGTTTTCTTCCACATTGCAGTTTTTTCCCTCCATTTCCATTGTCATCTTCTCTTTTTCCCTTGCAGTCTTTCACCTTCATTCTTTCCGGGTTTTCCCCCTCTGCGGGTCGATTCCATCCACCACCCACTCTCTCTGCCCCTATCCTCCGCATTCACTCCTGCATCCTTTTTCTCCGCCTCTGTGTGCCTCTTCTCCATCCCTTCTCTTTATCCTTGGCGTTTGCATGCTTTTCTCTTTCTCTCTTTCAATGAAATCCTCTCTCAAATCCGAATCATCTTTCGTTCCCCCTCCATGCCCTTCTCCCTTTTTTCCCAAACCACCCACCCTTTCCCCTCCTGATCTTTCCGAATCTTTTCCTGTCTTTTTTCTTTTCCGCCCTTTGTTTCTCTTCTGTTTCGTCTCTTCGCCTTGTTCCCCGCATTCTCCCCCCCCCCCCCCCCCCCCCCCCCCCCCCCCCCCCCCCCCCCCCGCTTTTTTCCCTTCATCTCCTTTCTTTCGTTTCACCTGCTTTCTCATTTTCGCAATTTCCCCCCGTTTCTGTATTCCCTGCTTTCCCTCCCTCACTTCGATCATCTCCATCCTCCCCACCATTTGGGTTTTGAACCCTTCGCTGTTTTTGTCTTCTCTACAGTTCAGATTGTCACTCGAAGTTGAAGTAAAGAAATCTCTGATCTGTGTCTGATGGCGGGCATTCACTATGTGTTCATCAACAGGTCATTAAACACCTGAAAAGATTGGTGACTGCATCGCAAAACCCTGCCTGCAGACAGTCCCAATTTAATTTTGTCTCACATAGCCTAAACTTCACCAACGGAGACTCTTTCTGCCTCTTTTTCGCTTGCTTCGTCTTCCTCTGATGAGTCCGTGGCCCCTGCTTCTGCAACATTTGATGCGAAGTGGATGTAGCAGATGTTTGAGAACGTTGTGGGCCCGTTGTCGGCAATTTGGTCGCCCACACTGATGTCTCTTCGAGCGAAATGCCCCACTCTTTGCATAGAGTGGGGAGGAGAGGCTTGTTCTTCGTAGCGGGCGCAGGAACAGGCTCCTGTGGTCGGTCTTCAGATCCAATTTGGAAGCCGGCGTGGCGGAAATGTTACTGATTGTAGTGGGGGTCACTTCTGCCACGACTGATCGATCAGATTGACAGCATCCCGCAGATCGAACTCAGGCCGTGTTTCTTTCGCCTTCACACCTCCGTCGATCTGAGCAAGCATCCCGGGAGCACCATCATGCGTCGGTAGTGGACCTTTAAGTTGCGTATATCCAGTGTCGCATGGTTGGAGCTTTGCAGTAGAATTCGCAGGCAAGAACAGAACTTGAACTGCTTTCAAGGGCTGCTCGGGGGATTTTGTGCGCGGAGCAGTTGTCCATCACAAGGAGCACCTTGCGCCGTTGCATTTGCATGTCTGTCAAACGACAGCAACCACTCACAGAAAATGTCGCTGGGTCATCCCGGCGCTGTAGTTTGACTTGTAAGTCCACTGGCCACTTTCAAATTTTGAAACATCGTGGATTAGCAAACTTGCCGATGGGGCAATGGTCGACGTTTGTCGCTACGTCCATGTTGAACACAGGAGGACAGTAACCCCATCCCTTTGACTTCTTCTGCCCTCTGCATTTTTCTTCTTGAAGGTGAAGGTCTTGTCTGGCAGAAGTCGCCAAAAGAGGCCAGTTTCATTTAGCATTGTAGACATCCCCTTCTCTTCATACTTTTCAAGAGTTGGTAGAAGGACCTCTTGTACCATGATCTGTTTTTTGTTTCGTCAACACTTGCTCCCTTTCTCCACTCATCGTTTTAAATCGATTGCTGTGTCTTCTTTTCCATCGATCCAGCCACCCGTTTCCGCAGGTCCACCCGTCACTGCCGAGAGAAGCAGCAAACTCCCCGGCTTCGTTTTCAGCACAGGTCCGTTCTTTGGTACCCTTGTGACCTAAGAAAATTTTAAGAAAAAAAAGCCCATATGTAAAAAGGGTGAACAGTACCTGGAATAACACTACAGTAGGCCCATAAATAAATCTAGTTCAACAGGAGATCTAGGTCTAAGCCGTCTGGTGAACGAAAATATCAGCAACACAGCCCCGTCCACACAGACGTACACACGCATACATACACCACACATACACAAGGGCAACGAAAAACCCCCCCGGCTCCTCTCTCTTTCTCTCTCTCACTGCTCTCACTTTGACACAGATGATTGACTTTCGGTTTGGGGCTACTGTCCCTTTTTGTCAACAAAAAGTAATGAGGAATGCTGGGACGAGCCCCGTGCAACACACACCCCACCCACACCACACACACACACACCAAGAAAGAAAAGAGAGAGAGAGAGAGAGAGGGGAGAGAGAGAGAGAGATATGAGAAGAGAAAAGAAGGTAAGATAAGATACACTTTATTCACCCCAATGGGTAAATTCCAACATGCCCACATAACAAACAGAACGAAAAATAAAAGAAAAATTAAAATAAAAAGCTACATTATAATAACCCTCATAAAACATCATAAATAGTAACACGTGTCCCACACCCCCGCACGCACGCACACACACACACACACACACACACGCACGCACGCACGCTCGCACGCAGCACGCACGCACGCACGCACGCGCGCGCGCGGGGCACATACACACACACACACACACGAACGCATGAATAACAACACACACACACACACACCCACACCCCAACACACACACACGTAGGCACGCACACAGTATTGCAATGGTTGTCACGGTATCACAGAATCACGAGAAAATCACAGTTAGCGTTTGAGATTGATTTTCGAGAGAGAGAGAAAAGGTGGGGGGGGGGGGGGGGTGTACTTATGAACAGGTAAATACAAACTAAAGAATCGAGCCTTACCTTGCATCTGAAAACCATTTAAGCAGATTGTCATCCACAGTTTCCAGTTTAGATGCGCGTGATCGTTTTCGCGAATAGATCCTGGGCGAAGATCCTTTGTTTCCCACGTCTCTTTGTGCCCACATCTCTATAAAAGTGGTTAGGGTTAGGGGTAGGGATGGGTTAGGGATTTGGGATAGGGGTAGGGTTAGGGTTAGGGATAGGGTTAGGGATAGGGTTAGGGTTAGACGTGGGCACAAAAAGACGTGGGCACAAAGAGACGTGGGCTCAAAAAATACGTCTGTGGGCACAAAGAGACGTTGGCACAAGATACATTCCCATCCTGGGTTCCACTGGCAACATTGTTTTCATATTTTTGGCGATCCCTCCAAAATGTTGCAGAGGGTGGTAAACGGAATACCCAGCTCCTCAGCTATCACAGCCTTTCTTGTAGAGGGTTGGCTTCTATTTTTCTTATAAATTTTCGAGCTTTGACTGAGGGAAAGAGATTTTCTTTTTTTTCGCGGTTCCAACATGTTCGCTTTGAAGGTAGCGCAGCATGTGGTTGTGTGAGCGGAAGTTTACGCCGGGGGAAGGGAATACCCATAATTCTCCCTTCCAGGAAAGATGAAATAACTCGACCTACTTTCGGTTTGATGCCGGTGCTATCGGCACTCCTTAAACCGGACCCCAGTGCGGTTAGGGCCTAATTTTTCACTCCCAGTAAACGAGGTAAACGTAAAAACGAACTCCTTCTAAGCGAGTTTTTGTAAGTCATAACAAAAAACCCAAAGTAAAACGGGGATGACTTTTTTGCTCCTTAAAAAAGAGGTTCCTTATAACGGCTCCTTATAAGCGGGCCCGACTGTAGTACTATCACTTACCCTTTGTGGCGCTCCCTTTTGCATAGGCCCCTCGCACCTGATCACTCCTGGTAAAAATGGAGCAAACTGAAGACAGCACAGACGTCGTGGGCTGTTGTACTGCGTGCCTGAGTGGAGGCTGTGTCGTAATTGTGGTTGTGCTCTCGGTGCTCATGCTGTTGGCTGTGGTCACACACACTGGCTTGTAGATGGTTGGCACTGAGCCAGGAATCAGAGCTGCATTGTTTACATGCAGCTACACACAGCACCCTACACATCCGGTAGGTCCGCCATCTTGTTTTTGTCGTCTGCACTTCGGTTGCGTGTTTTCGATGTACAGTGTCGGACTGTTGGTTGAACCGAGATCCTGTCACCAGTGGTCGCCCTACGGAGGGCGTACAGTCTTTGGTCGGACTTAGATGGAGAAAGAACAGGTGATCGCTCAAAAGCGCAGGTGCGTTTTCAAGAACAAAGCTACCGGTACAGCTTCACCAAGAAAGAAAGTGAGCCCACAACGACAGAAAAATGGAAGAGGAACAAGTTCCAATGTTTTGCCACCCATCTGCATTTTATGCAAGAAGGACCAAGCGGAAGCGCAACACAGCCACAGGAACATGGTGTCCAGAAAAATAAACTTTGTCAAGTAAGTATTAAAAGCATTTTGTTATGACAGTAAATAAATTTTGATGTGGTGTCATCACATAGTGAATGACAAACATGTTATGAGCAAACAGATTACCGTGTGACATCAGACAGAACTTCAGTAAACAACTGACAAATTTATCACAGAGAGAGAGAGAGAGAGAGAGAAGGGTGGTCCTTGAATTCAGACCTGTTTAGTCTACACATTTGGCGTAGAATTCTACGCATTTTGACCCAAATACGCAAATACGCATTAGGAACCTCGCTACGCATTCAGAATTTCGCCGGTACGCATTTTCGAAACTGAAGCTATTTTGCGTGTTGCCGTCTTTTGACAAACTTGACGCGCCATACAAGCAGCCTGACATGCTGCTGCGTTCAGCTGGACTGCCGCCCGCCTCTGTTAGTTACTTATTTCCCTTTACTGCCCAATAACTTTAGGGGGCAGGTTAGAACGGCTCGCTGAAACGCGTTACGGTCGGTTTTCATTTTCGATCAAGATGGCTGACAATAATTCGTCGAAGCGCCAAGCTGATTCTTCCGACTTTTCTCCCAGCAAAAAGAAGAGAAAAGTTGCCGATCAAACCTTTCTGTCATCATACCATCAACGCTACCCGTGCCTTGTTTCATCCAGAAGAGGGGAGCATTATGCTCATTGCACATTGTGCAGGAAAGATTTCTCGATCAAACATGCCGGCATGTTTGACTGCAAACGGCATATCGAGAACCAGACTCACAGGACTTTGAGAGTAAAGCAGGAAAGCAGTCATCTCTGGCTAGTTTTTTTGCAAAGCCTTCACCTTCGAGCAGTGAATCTAGTCTAATCAAGATGTTATGAGAGGAGAAGCCATCGTGTGCCATCTCGTGGTACAGAACAACTTGCCCCTGTCTGCTGCTGACAAGATCGTTCGGGCGGTGAAGGCCATTTGTCCGAACTCGCCTATCGCCAAAAGTAGTCACTTTTCTTCTGAAAAGCACTGTCACAGAACAGTTCTCGCTTACCAAGCTACCGATGTCAGCAGCTGTCGCAAGGACAGAATCGAAACTTGGAAGGCCATTGGGGAAGTGGAATATGGGCAGTTCAAGGAGCTGTCTCTGGTGATGAGGGGCATTGTCACCATCCCTCATAGCAGTGCCCACTGTGAGCGCATCTTCTCCTGTGTGAGGAAGAACCGCACAGACCAGAGAGCCAGCTTGGCAGACAGCACCATGGAGAGCCTGCTGGTCCTCAGTCAGTGCCCCAGGAGCCTCAAGATGCTGTGAGGAGCATGACTACAGAGGATCTTGCTGCACTGAAGAGTGCCTACAGCAAGAAACTCAACCAGTAAACTGCCATGTGAAATGTGTAAATAGTGTAATATTGTGGTTCTTGACAATTAATCCAAACTGGAATAAGTGACAATAGTATAGAGAGGACATGAACTGGTAGTGTTACATGAATCAGAAGATATCAACTCAATGCTTGGATATCAAACAGCTAACATGGTGAGCTTATTTTATAATTTCTTTTTGACCCAACGGCGTCACAAACACACACACACACACACACACACATGCATACACGCAATACACACACACACACACACACACACACACACACACTTATTAGCATTTTTATTAGATTAATGTGCAATGTTAATATTTTTTTAATAGTAATACTATCTTGTGCGAAAAAGTAGACTACACATTTGACATGGCTGACTACACATTTTGGTCATCTGACTACACATTGGTCTCGAAGGGGGTTAAACAGGTCTGCTTGATACCCAGTTTCACAAACCGCTTACAATTCTAAGCTACCCCTACCATTCTGTACCAACTACCCCCTCTGGCATCCCATTTCATTTCAAGTCAAGAAACACTTTGTATCTCCATGGCATGACGTGTGGTGTGTGCGTGTATGTATGCGTGCGTGTGTGTGAAAACCTGAGGAGTGAGGTAGTGTGTCTCTGTCATTTGTTCTCATTTACACTCCCCACCCTCTTCCCCATCCCCACCATGGTCATGGTTTGTGATGAGTGTGTGTTAGTCTGACGGGTCCCAGTCTGACAACTGACAAAGATATTGTTTTTTGCTTGTTGCTTAATTAATACATGTTAGTCCTTTATATTCAAATCAAAACAAACCAGTACAACTGTACCAAAAATACAGGTATAAGACTTTTTACTGAATGCGCACTAATTGATGTCAAAATAGTAATAATACTAATGATGATGATGAATAATAATAATAAGAAAATTTACATC
>JAFLJL010018353.1:8729-15705 GCA_018398815.1 Conus ventricosus | reverse complement strand
GCAGGGCATCCAGTGATGCAGCAACCTCCTGTTGACAGCACCATTTGTAACGGGCCCGTCGGAAAGATGATATGATGATAAACAACTACAACAACAACAATGTAACAACAATAATTAAATAATGATGATGATGATGATGTGATGATGATGGTAACAACTACAACAACAACAACAATGATGATGATGATGATGATGATGATGATGATGATAACCTCATCAACAACAATGATAATAACAATAATGATGATGATGATGATGATGATGATGATGATGACCAGACAGAAGAAGAAGAAGAAGAAGAAGAGAAGAATGAAGAAGAAGAAGAGAATGATGATGATGATGATGATGATGATGATGATGATGATGATGATAAAGATCTGCATCAGTCATCCGGCAGTTTAGGAATAGTCCATCTACCAGTAAAAAGGAAGAAGGTGAAAATCTCTGCATGATCCCAGAGACAGGTGTTCCTCAATGATGAACTGATAATGGAACCTTGGACCCCTGGTCTGCAAAACTCAAGACCACTGCACCAGTGGTGGAAACAGCATACAATAAGATGAATATCACATAGCATGCAACAACCTCTGTTTAAAACTTCTTAACTGAGTTGGATGAAAACAACATACAAATAAGATGAATATTACACAACATGCAACAACATCTGTTTAAAGCTTTTTAACTGAGTGGGATTAAAAACAGTCATAGCTACAGTATTATTAACACTGGTGTATTCTAATGTAGGCGGTATTGTTTGAGATCTTAATGCTATGCAGATAATACAATGACATGATATTACCATAAACAAGTAGGCAAAATAGAAATCCTACCCTCACCAGCCGCCGTGGCGAAGTGGTTAGCGTCGCGGACTTCCGGGCTGGGAGGTCGTGGGTTCGAATCCCATCAGAGTCATGTGGGTTTTTTCTGCCCCGACCGGCTCCTACCCAGAGTTGAGTTTGCTGCGGACTCAGTTGGGAAGACTGGGACCACACAGTCGAGTTTCATCCACTTAATGGATGCGTTTCTAAGAGTGTTGCTCAAATTTCCTGACCAACACTGCAGGTGCCTGTATCTCTCGGGCCTGGTTGACGCCAGGATGTATTATGAAAGGAAGCGTAGAGTACAGCCCTGTCATGTAGTCTCAGACGAAATGGAAATCGTAGCTCATCTTAATCATCCTCATTCCCATTGATCAGCATTAAAAAAAAAAAAAAAAAAAGTCTCAGGTTCTGTGGCCCTTCATGCCCTGCTCTCATGGTGACCTCAATTTCGATGTCCTCTCACGTCTGTGGCCTTGGTTTGCTTCCGTCGGGGTTACCGGTATCGGCGAGTCCATGGGGGCTGTCGTTGGACGGACGTGGTGGCGCCCTCCAGAGGGAGAGCTCACTCACGCCGGCTCCGCGACTAAGCAATTATTGTCGTCAGTAGGGGGCTTAGTAGGTGGTGTCCTGCGTATGTTAGATCAGAACAGGCGCCACTGAACACCACCGAAATGACTCGGCAGCAGTGCAGTGTCTCCTCGGTGGGTTGCCTCTTGACGACTTGACATTGACTGCTCCCTGTGGATTGCTGGTGCCGGGCTGCGGCGGGGTCAGCCGGCTATGGCTGTGGACGGGGTGTCGGAATGAGCGGTGTGGGTGCACTGCCTCTGAGGTGGCGCAGAAGTTGGGACAGCAAAAAAAAAAAAAAAAAAAAAAAAAGAAATCCTACCCTCGAAGATTAAAAATACCACCAGACTATGCCATCTAAATATTAAGCTATTCCCAACCAGTTGAGATCGGCTCGTCTTCGAGGGCACAGGAACAAAGAAGGAATTCTACTGACACAAAGCATTCTACAACAGAGATATGGTTTTGCTGTAATATTTATTGTGCTGTTGATGTTGTCTTTGTTCTTTGTTGTTGATGTTATCTTTGTTGTTGTTGTTGTTGTTTTTGTCTTGATTGTTGCTGTTGATGGGACTGTTGTTGTTGGGGCCGTTGTTTGTGTGTTTGTTTGTTTGGCTGTTGTTGTGGTGTGGTGGTGGAAGTGATTTACGTGTTTGCTTCCTGTCTCCCCCCCCCCCCCCCCCCCCCCCACCTTGTGCTATTATTCTCATCCCACTCCTTCAGGCTCGCCTAAACACAGCCACACTCAGTGTGCCATTATTCGGATGCCACTCCTTCAGGCTCGCCTAAACAACAGCCGCACTCAGTGTGCCATTATTCTCATGCCACTCCTTCAGGCTCTCCTAAACACAGCCACACTCAGTGTGTCATTATTCTCATGCCACTGCTTCAGGCTCTGCTAAACACAGCCACACTCAGTGTGCCATTATTCTCATGCCACTCCTTCAGGCTCGCCTAAACACAGTCACACTCAGTGTGCCATTATTCTCATGCCACTCCTTCGCCTCTGCTAAACACAGCCACACTCAGTGTGCCATTATTCTCATGCCACTCCTTCAGGCTCGCCTAAACACAGTCGCACTCAGTGTGCCATTTTTCTCATGCCACTCCTTTCGGCTGGCCTAAACACAGTCACACTCAGTGTGCCATTATTCTCATGCCACTCCTTCAGCCTCTGCTAAACACAGCCACACTCAGTGTGCCATTATTCTCATGCCACTCCTTCAGGCTCGCCTAAACACAGCCACACTCAGTGTGCATTGTTCTCATGCCACTCCTTCAGGCTCGCCTAAACAGCTGCACTCAGTGTTGACCACTCGCAGCCCCAGTACAACATTTCACAGACAGCAGTCTTTTCAGGTCGTGAACAGGCAACCCACCAGAGGAGACACTGCACTACTGCCGAGTCATTGCGGTGGTGTTCAGTAGTGCATGCAGTGGTCCAACATTAACCCTTTTCTGACCACACATGATGTTTGGTCACAGAGCCAACATGAGCCAGTGCCCCCCCCCCCCCCCCCCCCCGCCCCTCCCCTCCCCCTCTCCCCCCTGCATCCTCCAGACAGGCGCCACCACGTCCATCTACCGACAGTCCCCATGACATTAGAGATGCCGAGGACTTTTACACAAGTTCGACATGGACATGAATGAGATGGGGGGTGGGGGTGGGGTGGGGGGGGGGGGGGTGGGGGTGGGGGGAGAGGGAAAAGCTCAGTGGCAGACCGCCGAAATCGTACTCTTGGTGATCCTGGGGTTGCAGGTTCGAATCACCGCCGGGCCATTTCGGTACAGGGTTTTTTTTGCCTCGGAGTTAACATTGGTTCTGACTCCATTCCCATACAGTCCTTTGAAAGAGACTCTAAACCTAGTGTTCCGTGTGTGGACGCACGTATGATATCTTGCAGACACGTCAAAACACCATCACCAAGCTTTCGGAAAGAAAAGGCCAGTTTGGCCCTTGGTATGGATGACACGTTACACATAGCATGCACCCTGCGTGAGAAATGGAAAGAAGGAAGGAAGGAAACTGAGTGAACGATATTGACTGGGTGACTCGGGACACAATTGAATGAAGCGCCAGCTGGCAGCTCTTCAGTCGGCACTACCCAGGTAGGCAGCCCGTTGTGCAAACGAGTGTGGATTGTGAAGCGCCTAGAGCTGGGTCTCTGGCCGAAGATAGGCGCTATACAAGTATTCATAACAATGATAATGATGAACGTGGACAGGAGATCCATACTGAGGTCATCACGAGAGCAGGGATGAAGGGCCACTGACTGGGACACTTTTTGTGATGATCGACGAGGATGAGATGACGAAGGCGGCAGGAGTGGAAATCCTCTCTAGTCTGACACAACCATGAAAGAGCTGTGCCCTCGGCTTCTTCTTTTTTTTTTTTTTCCACAATATAATCCCGGTGTCGTCAACCAGGCTCGAGAGATACAGACACGTGCTGGGCTGGTAAAGAAGCTTGATCCAACACTCCTACAGCAGCATCCGTGTCGTGGACGAAATGAGTAGATTTTGCAGTTCCGGTTGTCCAACTTGAACTTTCGGCGTTTTCAACTGTACGCAGGAATGGACCGGGGCGAAAAGTCGCACAGATAAATGCCTCTGATGGGCTGGAACACGCGACTCCCACTCTCCTGTGGCAACTCTGACCACTGTATTACAGTGGGTAGTCATCATATTGCTGCACGTTTCAAGGCCCGCGTTTGGTTAGTTGCCTGTGATGTATGAATCTCTCTTCTCTTCATAGGGGGTTGTATCTAAGTAAGCTCTCTCTGTCTGTCTCTCTGTCTGTCTCTCTGTCTGTCTGTCTGTCTGTCTGTCTGTCTGTCTCTGTCTGTCTGTCTGTCTGTCTCTCTCTCTCTCGATCGACTTCCTAGAATGTTATATTTCTGAAGAATGTTATTTGTTTAATTATTTGTTTTATATATGTCACTGGACTCTCTCCTCTCTCTCTCTCTCTCTCTCTCTCTCTCTCTCTCTCTCTCTCTCTCTCTCTCGACCTCCTAGAATGTTCTATTTCTGTGCATACCACGAAGCGTGCTGTAAGGCGGGTTAATTCTTGAATTTGTATGTCACTGGATTTTCTCTCTTTGTCTCTGTCTGTCTGTCTGTCTGTCTCTCTTACTCTCTCTCTCTTACTCTTTGTCTCTTACTCTCTCTCTCTCTCATTCTCTCTTTTTGTCTATTTCTCTCTCTCTCTCTCTCTCTCTCTTCTCTCTCTCTCTCTCTCTCTCTCACTCAGTCTCTTTCTCTCTCTCTCTCTCTCTTCTCTCTCTCTCTCTCTCTCTCTCTCTCTCTCTCTCTCTCTCTCTCTCTCTCGACTTCCTAGAATGTTATATTTCTGAAGAATGTTATTTGTTTAATTATTTGTTTTATATATGTCACTGGACTCTCTCTCTCTCTCTCTCTCTCTCTCTCCTCCTCTCTCTCTTCTCTCTCTCTCTTCTCTCTCTCTCTCTCTCTCTCTCTCTCCCAGGGCTGGGTGGAGAAAAGCATGTACAATTCGCTTAACTCATTACCTGGTAAAATAAAATTTTCTCTGCCTGTGCTTCACTCTGTCTTTGTCTCTCTCTGTCTCTTTGTCTTTGTCTCTGCTCTGTACCCCCTCTTCTCTCTCTCTCTCTCTCTCATCTTCTCTCTCTCTCTCTCTCTCTCTCTCTCTCTCTCTCTCTCTCTCTCTCTCCTTCTCTCTCTCTCCTCTCTCTTCTTCTTCTTCTTTCCTTCCTAGCCCTCTTTTATCCCAATGCTTAACATGTCGACAAGATGTGATTTTCCTTGGAATTGTGTGTGTGTGTGTGTGTGTGTGTGTGTGTGGGGTGTGTGTGTGTGTGTGTGTGTGTGTGTGTGTCGTCGTCGTCGTCGTCGTCGTCGTTGACAAGTGTACCTGATAACAGATTACTGTCAGAGGATGGCATTGACGATAGCGTTGATGTTGATGATTGTGATGAAGAGACATGCTGTTGGTTGCCTGCTATGGCTCATAGTTTTTTAATTGATTTGGGGTGCAAATCATCATGATCATCATCATCATATCATCATCATTACCATCACCATCATCATCATCATCATCATCATCATCATCATCATTACCATCACCATCATCATCATCATCATCATCATCACTATCATCACATCATCATCATCATCATCATCATCATCATCATCATCATCATCATCACCATCATCATCATCACCGTCGTCGTCGTCGTTGTTGCGTTGTCGTCGTCATCATCGTCGTCGTCATCGTCGTCATTGTCGTCGTCGTCGTCATCATCATCATCATCATCATCATCATCATCATCATCGTCATCGTCATCATCATTATCATCGTCATCATCACGCTATTATCACCATCATCACTTAAACATGACCATCATACTCTCCTCAGGGTTTCTTCACCGTCACACCTACCATTGTTCTCGTTGCTGGAGCACAACACAAACAATGAAGTGTGACACAATGCAAATGACTGCTGTGTGACACTGACACACACACACTCCAATACAAGTCAGCGCAAGAACAAATCACAGTTCTTCCTGTGAAACAAAAGATTCGGTGGGGCACACTGACGTCCCTTTTTAAAGCACGTTAGCAGACTGACATACTTCCTGCATTTCTCATCAGCAGCGTTCATTGACTTCCTTAACGCACAAAGAAATAGCTATGTATCGTTTAGCTTCTCACAGTCGAACCCTTAGGAGGGCGAAGTGTGTGTAAGCGTATAGTGAGTTGTATTCATGAAAGTCTAGGACATTGTGAGTGTTCGTCAATCATTGCCACCGAACCAAGTGGTACATGTCTGGAGAGAGGCCTTCCTTCAGTCAGTTATGTTCGGGTTGTGTTAAGCGATGTTCCTTTATTATTATTTTTTAAAATCCAAGTCATCACGACAAATGTGTATTGTGTCTCATCTGTTCACATTACAAATCCAAGTATAACAGCGTCTCAGTGATATCGAAGCTGATTTTAACGAAGAAAAAAAGGCGTGTTATTTCGATAACGTTACTCTTTGATATATTCAAAATTTATTGGGAGTCTCGCCGAATACGTGTGTGGATAATATTGTCAGTATGGGTACTTGGTATTAAATCGATAACAATTGGTAAATTAGATCGTATATATATATATATATATATATATATATTATATATATATAATTATATATATATGTTTTTTTTTTTTTTCTTCATTTTGAATGAATTTTACTGAGTATAACAGCACTAAAGGGCTAAGAACTAATTTGAATGTTTTACGAAATGTTGACTGTTGTAAATGTTTCGTTGTAATTTCTTCAGTGTATCTTTTTCTTGATAACATTCACACGAGCTGTGTGTTTGTGACCCGGGTAGATTCAAATTGGATGGGAGAATAAGGCTGCATGTGTATGGATGGGTGTGGGATGGTGAGGGGGGAGGGGGGAGGGGGAGGGGGGGGGGGAAGAGGAGAGGGGTAGCCGGTGGGGGCAAAATTCTTTCAAAACTAACTACAGCCAGCAACATAATCATGGTCAGCAGTTTCTGGTGCAGAATGACATTATGCTAGACCTGAGCTGTCTACAAACGCAAAAGAATCAAAAGCGC
>JAFLJL010018353.1:1229-6229 GCA_018398815.1 Conus ventricosus | reverse complement strand
GTTTGTCACTGGGGATTATTGACGTGTTGCGCAGTGATGTCACCGGGGACTATTGACGTGTTGCACAGTGGTTGTCTCCGGGGGACTATGACATGTTGCACAGTGTCTATCACTGGGACTATTGACGTGTTGCACAGTGTTTGTCATGGGGACTATTGACGTGTTGCACAGTGATGTCACTGGGGACTATTGACGTGTTGCACAGTGACTGTGACCGGGGACTATTGACGTGTTGCACAGTGATGTCACTGGGGACTATTGACGTGTTGCACAGTGTCTATCACTGGGGACTATTGACGTGTTGCACAGTGACTGTCACCAGGGATATTGACGTGTTGCACAGTGATGTCACTGGGGGACTATTGACGTGTTGCACACTGTTTGTCACTGGGGACTATTGACGTGTTGCACAGTGTTTGTCACTGGGGATTATTGAACGTGTTGTGCAGTGATGTCACTGGGGACTATTGACGTGTTGCACAGTGTTTGTCACTGGGGATTATTGACGTGTTGCGCAGTGATGTCACTGGGGACTATTAACGTGTTGCGCAGTGATGTCACTGGGGACTATTGACAGTGTTGCGCAGTGATGTCACTGGGTATCATTGATTTGCTGCACAGTGTTGGTTATGTTCTGACAACCTCAGGGTGACCTTAAACGTCAGCCGGACTATGAACTAGGATTCTCCATACAATCCAGGTCAGCTGAGAAAGGCCAACATGATGAAGGGCTGTCTGTCTGATCCTGTACGTTGAGAAGGCCAACATGGTGAAGGCTGTCTGATCCTGTACGTTGAGAAAGGCCAACATGGTGAAGGCTGTCTGACCCTGTACGTTGAGAAAGGCCAACATGATGAAGGCTGTCTGTCTGGTCCTGTACGTTGAGAAAGGCCAACATGATGAAGGCTGTCTGTTCCTGTACGTTGAGAAAGGCCCCAACATGGTGAAGGCTGTCTGTGTGATCCTGTACGTTGAAAAAGGCCACATGGTGAAGGCTGTCTGTCTGATCCTGTACGTTGAGAAAGGCAACATGATGAAGGCTGTCTGTCTGATCCTGTACGTTGCAGGTATGGACTTGAACACCTGGGCAACAAAACTGTCGCTGATTCAGAGGTAAACCCTGACCTTTGCTCACAGCCCATGATAAATGCTACAAGTACATGTACCCGCCCAAACCCATCAAATTCACCCACATCAGTCATGAACTCCAGTTTTGTCAGCTCCGTTACAACAACATGACCGAAATGTGGAAAAAAGACAGAGGCCGGGGACATGAGAGTTGTGAGTGCCGAAAGACAGGCAATCACACGTGTAGCGTTAAAGGCACTCTAGGCGAAGGATGGAATGTGACTGTGACGATGAAGAGCGGGTTTGAAGAGTCTCACATCTCCTGGGTAAGAAGAATGAATGAATGGATAAATGGACAAAATGAATGAATGAGTGAACGAATAAATGATTGAATGAATGATTGAATGAATGAATGAATGAATGAATGGGACAATGGCAAAATGAATGTATGAATGAATGAATATACGAATGAATGAATGAATGAATGAATGAATGAATAAATGAATAAATGAATAACGAACGAATGAATGAATAAATGAATGAATGCATGAATGAACGAACGAACGAACGAACGAACGAATAAATGAATGAATGAAGGAATGAATGAAATCTTTATTCAAGGTTTGTTAACAAACGTAACATTAGATTTCTCTTCATAGGTGTGAAGAAAGAAGGTGAGTTTAAAAATAATCCAGTTTCAATTCATGTTTAACCCCTGTCCAACAGAGAATAAAGAATTAAAAATAACATCAGTCTCACTAGATAAATGTCTGGGAACACTGAGTGTCCTTGGCCTACTTCAAAACCCTTTAATAATTTAAGGCGCACGTTACAAAAGCTTTGGTATTGAGAAGTAGTGCTGGACACTCCAAACCATTCCCCACGGTGTACGTTGCGGCTTTTACATCAAAAGATTAGGCTTACTACTCCAGTATATCACAACTGTCTCATGTGTCGGTTGTAGATGTCCCGTAATGGACTCTTGCAAATCAGAGATTCCTCCGATTTTCTGTCTTGTGATGTGCACCACGGCAGGGGTATACCTATTCTGGATTTCAAGTTCAAATCAGGCGCGGGTGAATATTTCGTGCCTCCACCTTTGGTAACATGGAGAGCGGCTGGCTATCAATAAATATTCCTCCATTGCCTACTGAATTGTCAGGATGGAGAGGGGCGTAGACACCAACAAGCATCCCTCATTGCTCAGTGGAATCTCAGGATGGAGAGGACATAGACACCAACAAATAGCCTTCCATTGCCATTGAAATGTGAGGATGGAGAGGAGATAGACACCAACAATAGCCTTCCATTGCCCATTGAAATGTCAGGATGGAGAGGACATAGACACCAACAAATAGCCTTCCATTGCCCATTGAAATGTGAGGATGGAGGGAGGACATAGACACCAACAAATAGCCTTCCATTGCCCATTGAAATGTCGGATGGAGAGGACATAGACACCAACAAATAGCCTTCCATTGCCCATTGAAATGTCAGGATGGAGAGGAGATTGTCAACCTCGGGTGATGTCGGTAGAGGAAGGACTAGCGCACAGCCCAAACACACTCACAGCTTGCTTACAATCTCATTCATATATCATGCATTCGTCACATCAAACCACTAGTAAAGTCTATTACTTTACTACACATGATCATAGAACGAAACATCAATGCATATGGAATCAAATGAAATAAACATTCTCTCTTTCCTGAACTTCACAAAATCATTTATCTAAAACATCATTAACTAACCCGGGTATAAATAGATTTCTACTTTACTGGCCAGGTGATCTTAACTATTCACGAATCACTGTCTCTTTTCTTTCCTTTTTTTTCTTTTCACTGTCACTTTCACAACACGACACAACTGCTGGCACTGGTATTGGTCTGCTGGCACCGGCGTTGGTCTGTGGAACTGCTTGACGAAGTGACGCTGCCAGGTATGAGGTCGAACCCCGGTTCAGATAGAACAGTGACTATCAACATCGATCTGTTCTCCTTTCTTCCTTCCTGCATTAACGCATTGCACTCTCTCTCTCTCTCCTAGTCTGCTCTATTAAATGGACATGGTTGCTTTTCTTTTCCTTTTCTTTTCTTTCTTTTTCTCTTCATTAGTTAGCAACTCTCTCTTTCCACATCTCTCTTTAGTCCTCCCTCTGCAGATATATCTGGTGCTAATGCTCAAACTTCACTCTCTCATCTCTCTGCCTTCTCCTGCAGGACTACACCCCAGAACCTCTCTCCTCTCTCTCTCTGTTCGTTCTTCACCTCTCTCACTCACGCATTTACTTTATGCCCTAACCCCGTGTCAAGGGCCAGTACCATTGGTCAGTATTTTTTACCGCTTCGGACCCGAAGTTATCTCCCTCTAATTCCATTGGATATTCAAATCATGACAGTCACGCCTACATGCTTACTCTCTGTGGTGGTCAGTTGGTCATTTAATTGATTAGCTAGATTTCACCCCACCACACACTACCTTCCCCTCTCTTCGTTCCGGCGACGTCGTAAATTGGCTAGATGAGTCTGGGTAGGCGCCAGACGTTGGCTGGCAGCCCATCGAGACATTCGGCCAGACGGCTTAGTCCGTCTGGCAGACAGTGCTGTCTCCACGAGAGCTAAAATAGCCTTTAATTGGCTGAGGCGACAGGGGGAATGCGTCGGTCAGCTATTTAGTCCGTCTGGTTGGACAGACCGTCTCTGTGGAGCCTCTCCCCTATGCTTAATTGGCTGGATCCGAACCCTGGGCCCTCGCCTGACGCCCCGAATATTTGCGTTAGAGCTTATGTCCAACTGGGCTGGGTGGGGCAATTGGACCACGAATTTGGTTGAGTTTATTTTTGACGTGACAAGATAGACACCAACAAATAGCCTTCCATTGCCCATTGAAATGTCAGGATGGAGAGGAGTAGACACCAAAAAATAGCTTTCCATTGCCCTTGAAATGTCAGGTGGAGAGGAGATAGGGCACCCAAAAAATAGCCTCATTTGCCTATTGAAATGTCAGATGTAGGGACATAGACACCAACATACATCTCTTTCATTGCCCCCTGAAATGCAGGATGGAGAGGGGGATACACTGACAAAACATTCCTCCGTTGCCACTGAAATGTCAGATTTAGAGGTGAGGACACCGTAAACATCCCCCCGTTTAAATGTCAGATTTAGAGGAGAGGACCACCGATAAAAAATCCCTCCGTTGAAATGTCAGATTTTAGAGGGGAGAGACACCGATAAACATCCCCCCGTTGAAATGTCAGATTTAGAGGGGAGAGACACCGATAAACATCCCTCCGTTGAAATGTCAGATTTAGAGGTGAGGACACCGATAAAACATCCCTCCGTTGAAATGTCAGATTTAGAGAAGAGAGACACCCATAAACATCCCTCCGTTGAAATGTCAGATTTAGAGGGGAGAGACACCGATAAAAAATCCCTCCGTTGAAATGTCAGATTTAGAGGAGAGAGACACCGATAAACATTTCCCCCCGTTGAAATGTCAGATTTAGAGAAGAGAGACACCCATAAACATCCCTCCGTTGAAAAGTCAGATTTAGAGGAGAGAGACACCGTTAAATCCCTCCCTTGCCCGCTGAAATGTCAGATTTAGAGGAGAGAGACACCGATTTAAAAAACCCTCATTGCTCAACGGAAAGGTTGGAATGGAGAGGCGACATGCATCGACACAGACTGCCTAGTGTGAGACGGCCTTTAGTTTCAACCCCTTCATTGCTCAATGAAAGGTTGGAATGGACATGCGACATGCATCGACACAGACTTGCCTAGTGTGAGAAGGCCTTTAGTTTCAACCCTTCATTGGTTCATCCAAACTTTAACTGGAAGATTCATTTTACATATGCGAACAAAAGATCTCAACTTTTCCCCCCCCCCCCCCCCCCCCCCCCCCCCCCCCCCCCCCCCCCCCCCCCCCCC
>JAFLJL010018352.1:25236-46156 GCA_018398815.1 Conus ventricosus | reverse complement strand
CAGGTGTCAGTCTGGTAGAACTTGATGAACTCTGTGACAGGTGTGTCAGTCGGTAGAACTTGTGTCATGTTGTCAGTCTGAAATAACTCTGTGTCAGTGTGTCAGTCTAGTAGAACTGTGTCAAGTGTGTCAGTCTGGTAGAACTCTGTGTCAGGTGTGTCAGTCTGGTGAATTCTGTGTCAGGTGTGTCAGTCTGGAAGAACTCTGTGTCAGTGGTGTCAGTCTGGTAGAAGTGTGTCAGGTGTGTCAGTCTGGTGGATTGTGTCAGGCGTGTCAGTCTAGTAGAACTCTGTGTCAGGTGTGTCAGTCTGGAAGAACTCTGTGTCAGGTGTGTCAGTCTGGTAGAAGTATGTCAGGTGTGTCAGTCTGGTGGATTGTGTCAGGTGTGTCAGTGTGATAGAACTCTGTGTCAGGTGTGTCATCTGGTAGAACTCTGTGTCAGGTGTGTCAGTCTAGTGGAATTCTGTGTCAGCTGTGTCAGTCTGGAAGAACTCTGTGTCAGTGGTGTCAGTCTGGTAGAAGTGTGTCAGGTGTGTCAGTCTGGTGGATTGTGTCAGGCGTGTCAGTCTGGTAGAACTCTGTGTCAGGTGTGTCAGTCTGGAAGAACTCTGTGTCAGGTGTGTCAGTCTGGTGGATTGTGTGAGGTGTGTCAGTGTGATAGAACTCTGTGTCAGGTGTGTCAGTGTGATAGAACTCTGTGACAGGTGTGTCAGTGTGATAGAACTCTGTGTCAGTGTGTCAGTCTGGTAGAAATCTGTGTCAGGTGTGTCCGTCTGGTAGAACTGTTTGGCAGGTGGAAGTGTGAATTATCCCTGCATTATGACTGCGTTGAGATAAGAAAGAGGAAGGGGGAGAAGATGATGAGAATCTTTACTTGTAAAGACGTGCTTGTCTTCATCCGGCGCTTACCCCGCAAAGGAACAAACAAAGCATGACCATCTCTCTCTCTCTCTCTCTCTCTCTCTCTCTCTCTCTCTCTCTCTCTTTCTCTCTCTCTCTCTCTCTCTCTCTCTCTCTCACTTACACACACACACACACACACACACACACACACACACACACACACACACACTCACCACACACACACACACCACACACACACACACACACACACACACACACACACACACACACACACACACACATACACACACACACACACACACACACACTCACTCACCACACACACACACACACACACACACACACACACACACACACACACACACACACACACACACACACACACACACACACACACAAACACAACCCCATCTTCCTCCTTATACACACACATGCACACACACATACACGCACACGCGCGCGCACGCACACACACACACACACACACACACACACACACACACACACACACACACACACACACACACACACACAACACACACGCGCGCGCGCCTCGCGCACGCGCTTGCACGCATGCAGGCACACAGGCACGCGCGCACGCACGCAGTCGAGCGCGCACGCACGCAGGCACGCGCGCACGCACCCCCCCCCCCCACACACACACAACACACACACACACACACACACACACACACACCCCCACCACCGTGTGTATCAATATCGTGCCTCTATAATCATGGTGCCTCACCTCACTCCCCAACCCCTACACCCTCCGCACCCGCTTCACTGCCCTGTTGACGGTGTTTGGCTGATCCCCACCTGTCTGGACAACAGTCACTGCAGTTCAAAACTTAGTGATGAACGTGTAGCCCCCCCCCCCCCCCCCCCCCCACCTGTCTGGACATCAGTCACTGCAGGTTGAAAACTTAGTGATGAACGTGTAGCCCCCCACCTGTCTGGACATCAGTCACTGGAGGTTTAAAAGTGAGCTGTGATGAACGTGTAGGCCCCCCACCTGTCTGGACATCAGTCACTGCAGGTTGTAAATTTAGTGATGAACGTGTAGCCCCCCCCCCCCCCCCCCCCCCCCCCCCCCCCACCTGTCTGGACATCAGTCACTGCAGGTTGTAAAGCTAGTGATGAACGTTTAGGCCCCCCACCTGTCTGGACATCAGTCACTGCAGGTTGTAAAGTGAGCTGTGATTAACGTGTAAGCCCCCCACCTATCTGGACATCAGTCACTACATGGAGAAAGGTGGCAGAGTGGTTAAGACGTTCGCCTGCCAATCCAACGTGTGAGAAGTGCGTGGGTTCGAGCCCTGTCTTTCTCGCCCTTTCTTTAGCATTTGAATAACAAATCGAACTGAACGTCAAGTCCATCGATGGGAATAAGCGAGTCTGGCCCGTGTGCCTTCCTGGCCCCCTGCACACGATAAAGAACCACGGCAGTTGAAAATCGAAAGGAGCAGGGGGGTTCCCAGCTGCCCTGGCAAAATTGATGTTGATTGAAGATAGCCGCTGGTATTTCTTACCAAGCCATAAAAATTGTCACTTACGTTATCGTGTGCCATCATGTACCGGTGGAAATGGAGGACATGCATGAAACATCGCATGCATCCTATGTGAGAAACTGGAGGAATAAATGAGATAAATGAAAATGAGTGACTGATATTTGAATGGTACGGGAAACGACTGAATGAGCGCCAGTAGGCTGCTCCTCGGCCGGCTCTACCTGGGTAGGCAGCCCGTTGAGTGAGTGAGTGAGTGAGGTAGTGTGTTTATTGTAAAGCGCTTAGAGCTTGGTCTGTGACCGAGGATAGGCGCTATATAAATACCCAATATAATAATAATAATAATAATGATAATAATAATAATAATAATAATAATATTAATAATATTATTAATAACATTAATAATAATACATGTTGTAAAGTGAGCTGTGATTAACGTGTAGGCCCCCCACCTGTCTGGACATCAGTCACTGCAGCTTGTAAAGTTAGTGATAAACGTATAGCCCCCCCCCCCCCCACCACCCCCCCCCCCCCCCCCCCCCCTGTCTGGACATCAGTCACTGCATGTTGTAAAGTTAGTGATTAACGTATACGCCCCCACCTGTCTGGACATCAGTCACTGCAGGTTGTAAAGTGAGCTGTGATGAACGTGTAGCCCCCCCCCCCCCCCCCCCCCCCCAACCTGTCTGGACATGTAAATGAAACAGATCAAACATCCAAAAATTTTCCTGATAATTAACACACTGGATATAATGTTACGTAACTTTACTAAGTTTTAAAAACTTCGCTAAGTTTAATAACACGTTTTTATTACCGCAGAGCAAACGACAATAGTTAAATACGGACTTTATACATATAAATTGTTTTGGTATAAACGTATATATGATATCATCATATTTTGTGCATTTCATTACAAAATGAAATTCGTCGCCAAGGTCATTCTGGTCGCCGTCCCGACAAAATCGTTTATCATAAGATGTTCCAAATCGTCTGCCAATTTCGATCATGAGTTTATGATTACCACAGCGGAACCGAATTAGAGGGTATATACATTTCAATATATTTTTCACGGCAAAACTCTGTTTTATAATTCCTATAAAATAAACACTTATTACTAGATTCTAAAGCATCGTTCTATGCACGTGTGTAAACTCCTTCTAATGAATAACGAACATTTCTACAGATACTGTGAACAGACGAAAACTTTTGTGTCTCCCACACAAAGTCGAATCACACACACACACACACACACACACACACACGCACACACACACACACACACACACACACACTACACATACACACACATGCGCGTGCACGTACGCACGCGCACGCAACCCCACACACACACACACACACACACACACACACACACACACACACACACACACACGGAGAGAGAAAAACGAGAAGAAAGAGAGAAGAGAGAAGAAGCAGACAGAGACAGACAGAGACGAGAGAGAGAAGAGAGAGAGAGAGAGAGAGAGAAGAGAGAGAGAGCAGAGAGAGAGAGAGAGAGAGGAGTAGAGAGAGAGAGAGAGAGAGAGAGAGAGAGAGAGAGAAGAGAGAGAGAGAGAGAGAGAGAAGAGAGAGAGAGAGAGGTGAAGTACCTACTCTGTTCCAACAATCGCACACATACACTCATTTGCCCACACGCGCAAACGGCCCTATTAAGAAACAGCAGGAGCTGTGTGTTGTCCAGAACTAACAACCTGTGGGTGATGTATCGCCTCCTGGTCCATATCCGTACGGACCGACAAATGGAGGCATTTCGCTACTCCCCAGCTCCGCCGCTGTGATCATCCCAACAGCCCAACGCCCTGAACAAGCTTCCTGGGCTGAGGAGCTCACACAACAACACCCCACACACACACCCTCACACACACACACACACCACACACACACACACACACACACACACACACACACACACACACACCAAAACACACACACGTCACTAGGGTAGGTGAGTGTAGTTCTTTCTTTAATATGTGACGTACAAGCACTCTCCATCAGCGGCAGTTTGTGACCTCATTTGTCCATCGATTCCTTTGGTCCCGTCTCCTTTGGAACGGTCTTTGAATCCTGTCCTACTTCTCTCTGTCTCTCTGTCTGTCTCTGTCTCTCTTGGTCTGTCTCACTGTCTCTGTCTCTCTTGGTCTGTCTCACTGTCTATGTTCTGTCTGTCTCTGTCTCTGTCTCTCTCTCTCACTCTCTCTCTCTCTCTCTCTCATCCTCACACACACACACACACACACACACACACACACACACACACACACACACACACACACACACACACACACACGAAGGCAAACTTAAAGACACACACGCGCGTGCGCGCGCTTGTGCGCAGTGGGAAAAAACGTTTTGGAAGCTGGCAAGCTTAAAGACACAGCACGGCACAAACAATGACGGATAGCCAGAACGACACAAGGACAGAAAGGAAGACAGAGAGGGAGAAAAATTACAGGTCAAGAGGGAGTCGTGTGTGTATAGGGGGAGGGGGAGGGAGGAGACAGGCAGGTGCTATTTTTTTTATTCAGAAAGAAACTGGAAGTCAGTTCCTCAGGTGATTGTTGCTCCGCAAGCTGTTCATTGTGTGACTGAACTGGCGGAGAGAGTTGTCCACACACACTACACACCTGTACGCCTTTCCCTTCTCTCACTCCCTAAATGTGTGCCCCTTCTTCACCCCACATAGGGTCGTCCTCTCCCTCCTCTTTCACTCTCCCTACTCTTTAAGGCTAATACACACGTTCTGTACCTCCCCTCCACTTTCACTCCCCCTACCCTTCAAGGCCAATACACATGTTCTTACCCCCCCCCCCCTCCTCTTTCACTCTCCTACTCTTCAAGGCCAATACACATGTTCTTACCCCCCCCCCCCTCCTCTTTCACTCTCCTACTCTTTAAGGCCAATACACACGTTCTGTACATCCGTCCTCTTTCACTCCCCCTACTCTTTAAGGCCAATACACACCTTCTTACCTCCCCTCCTCTTTCACTCGCCCTACTCTTTAAGGCCAATACTCATCTTCTTACCTCCCCTCCTCTTTCACTCCCCCTACTCTTTAAGGCCAATACACTCCTTCTTACCTCCCCTCCTCTTTCACTCCCCTACTCTTTAAGGCCAATACACTCCTTCTTACCTCCCCTCCTCTTTCACTCCCCCTACTCTTTAAGGCCAATACTCACCTTCTTACCTCCCCTCCTCTTTCACTCCCCTACTCTTTAAGGCTAATACACTCCTTCTTGCCTCCCCTCCTCTTTCACTCCCCCTACTCTTTAAGGCCAATACACTCCTTCTTGCCTCCCGTCCTCTTTCAATCCCCCTACACTTTAAGGCCAATACACTCCTTCTTACCTCCCCTCCTCTTTCACTCCCCCTACTCTTTAAGGCCAATACACTCCTTCTTACCTCCCGTCCTCTCCCACTCTTCCTACGCTTTAGGTCTAAAACTCAGGGGTTGTACCTCCCCTTCTCTTTTACTCTCCCTACTCTTTAAGCCTGAAACACACGGATCGTCCTCTTCCTTCCCTTCAACTCCTGCTGTTTAAGCCTGAGACAATGGATCGTTCTGGCCTTTCGCTCCCACTCTTCTCACTTCTCCCTACTCCGTGAAGTTCAGACACAGGGTCGCCCTTTCCCTCCTCTCCCAATCTCCTTACCCTTAAAGTCTAGGACACATGGATCGTTCTTTCCCTCCTCTCCCTCCCCACACACTCTTAAGCCTCAGACAGACAGATATTCCCTTTTCCTCCTACACTTTAAGCCTCAGACATACAGAATGTCCTTTTCCTCCCACACATTAAGCCTCAGACACACGGAATTTTCCTTTTCCTCCACACTTTAAGCCCCAGACACACGGATCGTCCTTTTCTCTCCCACTCTTTAAGCCTCAGACACACGGAATGTCCTTTTCCTCCCACACTTTAAGCCCCAGACAAACGGATCGTCCTTTTCCCTCCCACACTTTAAGCCTCAGACACACGGATCACCCTTTCCCTCCCACACTTTAAGCCTCAGACACACGGATCGTCCTTTTCTTCCACTCTTTAAGCCTCAGACACACGGATCGTCCTTTTACTCCCACTCTTTAAGCCTCAGACACACACGGATCGTTCTTTTCCTCCCACACTTTAGGCCTCAGACACACGGATCGTCCTTTCCCTCCCACATTTTAAATGCCTCACACACACGGATCGTCCTTTCCCTCCCACACTGTAAGCCTCAGACACACGGATCGTCCTTTCCCCCACACTTTAAGCCTCACACATACGGATCGTCCTTTTCCTCCGACACTGTAAGCCTAAGACACATGGATCGTCCCTTTTCCTCTCACTCTTTAAGCCTCAGACACAGGGATCGTCCTCTTCCTCCCACACTTTAAGCCTCAAACAACGGATCGTCCTTTTCCTCCCACACTTTAGGCCTCAGACACACGGATCGTCCTTTTCCTCCCACACTTTAGGCCTCAGACACACGGATCGTCTTCTCCTCCTACACTTTAAGCCTAAGACACCACGGATCCCGCACACTGTGCATCCTGCCCAGGGGTTAACACAATGATGTTCCAGGAGAACCTTGTCAGAAATCCCCCACTCGTCAAACCTCGCCCCCCCCCCCCCCCCCCCCCCCCCCCCCCCCCCCCATCCCACTTCATCCACCCCCACCGCTAAAACAACCTCATTCGCCCCTGCCTTCCTCTCCGCCACGTTGCTATCAACGACATACAGTCCCGAAGAAGGTGAGCTACACTCCAAGTGTTACAGCTCCACGTCTGTCCCATCATGTTCATTCCTTTTCATGACACTTCCCTCTTCTGTCCCCCTCAGTTCATTCCTTTTCATGACACTTCCTCTTCTGTCCCATCATGTTCATTCCTTTCATGACACTTCCTCTTCTGTTCCATCATGTTCATTTCTTTTCAGGACATTTCGCCTTCTGTTCCATCATGTTCATTTCTTTTCAGGACACTTCGCCTTCTGTTCCATCATGTTCATCACTGTTCCATTTCTGTTCCCTTGTTTTCCATTACGTTCTATTACTGTTCCATCTCTGTTCCGTTGTTGTTTCAATACTGTTATATCACTGTTCCATCTCTGTTCGTTGTTGTTCCATTACTATTCCATTACTATTCAGTTACTATCCCGTTACTGTTCCATTACTGCGTATTACTGTTCCATTTCTGTTCCGTTGTTTTCCATCCTGTTCCGTTGTTGTTTCAATACTGTTCTATTTCTGTTCCATCTCTGTTTCGTTGTTGTTCCACTACTATTCCATTACTGTTCTGTTACTGTTCCATTACTGCTCCATCTCTGTTCCGTTGTTGTCCCATTACTATTCCATTACTGTTCCATTACTATTCCGTTACTGTTCCATCACTGTTCCATTACTGCTCCATCTCTGTTCCGTTGTTGTTCCATTACTGTGTTATTACTGTTCCATTACTGTTCCATTACTGCTCCATCTCGTGTTCCGTTGTTGTTCCATTACTGTTCCATCACTGCTCCATCTCTGTTCCGTTGTTGTTCCATTACTGGTTCCATCACTGTTCTGTTATTGTTCCATTTCTGTTCCGTTGTTGTTCCATTACTGTTCCATCACTGTTCCATTACTGTTCCGTTATTGTTCCATTTCTGTTCCGTTGTTGTTCCATTACTGTTTCCATCACTGTTCCATTACTGTTCCGTTACTGTTCCATCTCTGTTACGTTGTTGTTCCATTACTGTTCCACTACTGTTCCATAACTTTTTCCGTTATTGTTCCATTTTTGTTTCGTTGTTGTTCCATTACTGTTTCATTACTGTTCTATATCTGTTCCGTTAATGTTCCATAACTGTTCCGTTATTGTTCCATTTTTGTTTCCGTTGTTGTTCCATTACTGTTTCATTACTGTTCCATTTCTGTTCCTTTGTTGTTCCATTACTATTCCATTACTGTTCCATTACTGTTCCGTTATTGTTCCATTTCTGTTCCGTTGTTGTTCCATTATTGTTTCATTACTGTTCCATATCTGTTCCGTTATCGTTCCATCTCCGTTCTGTTGTTGTTCCATTACTGTTCCATTACTGTTCCATATCTGTTCCGTTATTGTTCCATTTCTGTTCTGTTGTTGTTCCATTACTGTTCCATTACTGTTCCATATTTGTTCCGTTAATGTTCCGTCTCTGTACTGTATAATCTCTGTTCCATTAATGTTTTCTTTTTCTTTCTTTCTGCGTACGCAGGCTGATACTCCTGCGGCCACTCCCTGTATATCCAGCAGTGGAGTTTTGTGTGTATGACCCTTTTTTATCCCGCCATTAAGGCAGCCATACTCCATCTTCGGGAAGCTGCATGCTATGTGTCACGTGTCATCCATACCAACGGCCAAACTGGCCTTCTCTTCCGAAAGTTGGTGATGGGATTTTACGTGTGTGCAAGATGTTATGCGTGCGTTCACACACGGAACCTCGGTTTATATTCGAAGGACTATATGGGGAATAGAGTCAGAACCAATGTTAACTCCGAGGGAAAAATCCCCCTATACCGAAATTCGAACCCGCAACCCCAGGATCACGAGTCCGGCGCTCTACCAACTGAGCTATCCGGCCCCCCATTAATGTTTCATTTCTGTTCCATATCACTTCCGTCTCTGTGCCATTAGTGGTTCATTACTATTCAGCTTGTTTCATCACTGTTCTATCTCTGTTCCATCACTGTTCTGTCTGTCTGTTCCATCACTGTTCAGTCTGTTCCATCACTGATCTGTCTGTCTGTTCCATCTCTGTTCTGCCTGTTTCATCACTGTTCTGTCTGTTCCATCACTGTTCTGTCTGTTCCACCACTGTTCTGTATGTCATTTCCATCACTGTTCTGTCTGTTCCATCACTGTTCTGTCTGTGTCATCACTGTTCTCTCTGTCTGTTCCATCACTGTTCTCTCTGTCTGTTTCATCACTGTTCTGTCTGTCTGTTCCATCACTGTTCCATCACTGTTCTGTCATGTCTCTCCATCACTGGTTCTGCCTGCATTCATCACTGTTCTGCCCTGTTCCATCACTGTTCTGTCTGTTCCATCACTGTCTGTCTGTTCCATCACTGTCTGTCTGTTCCATCACTGCTCTGTCTGTCTGTTCCATCTCTGTTCTGTCTGTCTTTTTCCATCACTGTTCTGTCTGTTGGTCCATCACTGTTCTGTCTGCTCCATCCCTCTTCTGCTGTTCCATCACTGATCTGTCTGTCTGTTCCATCACTGTTCTCTTGCTGTTTCATCAGTGTTCTGTCTGTTCCATCACTGTTCTCTCTGTTCCATCACTGTTCTTCTTCTGTTCCATCACTGTTCTGCCTGTACATCACTGTTCTGTGTGTCCCATCACTCTTCTGTCCGTTCCATCACTGTTCCGTCTGTTCCGTCACTGTTCTGTCTTTTCCCATCTCTGCTCGGTCTATTCCATCATTGTTCTGTCTTTTCCATCACTGATCTGTCTGTCTGTCATCACTGTTCTGTCTGTTCCATCACTGTTCTGTCTGTTCCATCACTGATCTGGTCTTTTCCCTATCACTGTATCTGTCTGTTTGTTCCATCACTGGTCTGTTCTGTCTGTTTCCATCACTGTTCTGTCTGTCTGGCCATCACTGATCTGTCTGTTCCATCACTGATCTGTCTGTTGTTCCATCACTGTTCTGTCTCGTTCCATCCTGTTCTGTCTGTCTGTTCCATCACTGGTCTGTCTGTCTGTTCCATCACTGTTGTGTCTGTACCATCACTGATCTGTCTGTCCATCACTGATCTGTCTCTCTGTTCATCACTGATCTGTCTGTCTGTTCCATCACTGTTCTGTCTGTTCCATCACTGTTCTGTCTCTGTTCCATCACTGTTCGGGTCTGTGTCCATCACTGTTCTGTCTGTCTGTTCCATCATGTTCAGTCTGTTCCATCACTGTTCAGTCTGTTCCATCACTGTTCTGTGTATTCCATCACTGTTCTGTCTGTTCCATCACTGTTCTGTCTGTTCCATCACTGTTCTGTCTGTTCCATCACGTTCTGTCTGTTCCATCGCTGTTGTGTCTGTTCAATCACTGTTCTGTCTGTCTGTTCCATCACTGTTCTGTTCTGTTCCATCACTGATCTGTCTGCCTTTTCTATCACTGTTCTGTCTGTCTGGTCCATCACTGATCTGGCTGTCTGTTCTATCACTGTTTTTGTCTGTCTGGTCCATCACTGCTCTGTCTGTTTCATCACTGTTCTGTCTGTTCCATCACTGTTCTGTCTGTCTGTTCTATCACTGTTCTGTCTGTCTGTCCCATCACTGTTCTGTCTGTCTATTCCATCACTGTTCTGTCTGTCTGGTCCATCACTGTTCTGTCTGTTCCATCACTGTTCTGTCTGTTCCATCACTGTTCTGTCTGTTCCATCACTCTTCTGTCTGTCTGTTCCATCACTGTTCTGTCTGTTCCATCCCTGTTCTGTCTGTTCCATCACTGTTCTGTCTGTTCCATCACTGTTCTGTCTGTTCCATCACTCTTCTGTCTGTCTGTTCCATCACTCTTCTGTCTGTTCCATCACTGCTCTGTCTGTTCCATCACTGTACTGTCTGTCTGTTCCACCACTGCTCGGTCTGTTCCATCACTGTTCTGTCTGTTCCATCACTGCTCTGTCTGTTCCATCACTGCTCTGTCTGTTCCATCACTGTTCTGTTTGTTCCATCACTGCTCTGTCTGCTCCATCACTGTTTTGTCTGTTCCATCCCTGCTCTGTCTGTTCCATCACTGTTCTGTTTGTTCCATCACTGTTCTGTCTGCTCCATCACTGTTTTGTCTGTTCCATCACTGCTCTGTCTGTTCCATCACTGTTCTGTCTGTTCTATCACTGTTCTGTCTGTCTGTTCCATCACTGTTCTGTCTGTCTGTTCCATCACTGTTCTGTCTGGTCCATCACTGTTCTGTCTATTCCATCACTGTTCTGTCTGTTCCATCACTCTTCTGTCTGTCTGTTCCATCACTCTTCTGCCTGTTCCATCACTGTTCTGTCTGTTTCATCACTATTCTGTCTGTCTGTTCCATCACTGCTCTGTCTGTTCGATCACTGGTTCTGTCTGTCTGTTCCATCACTGCTCTGTCTGTTCCATCACTGCTCTGTCTGTTCCATCACTGCTCTGTCTGTTCCATCACTCTTCTGTCTGTTCCATCACTCGTCTGTCTGTCTGTTCCATCACTGTTCTGTCTGTTCCATCACTGTTCTGTCTGTTCCATCACTGTTCTGTCTGTTTCATCACTGTTCTGTCTGTTCCATCACATCTTCTGTCTGTCTGTTCCATCACTCTTCTGTCTGTGCCAGGAATGCTATGTGTCCTTCATACCTCAGGTTTCTTTGTGTTCTAAGGACAGCTGTCAACACTGTGGACACAATCATGACGCCAGTTTTTGAAAGGGGGGGAGGAGGGGTCTACAACAGCTGTGAACACTGTGGACACAATGAGGGTTGGGGGGTATACAACAGATGTGAACACTGTGGACACAATGAGGGGGGGTCTACAACAGCTGTGAACACTGTGGACACAATGAGGAGGGGGGTTCTACAACAGCTGTGAACACTGTGGACACAATGAGGGGGGGGGGTCTACAACAGCTGTGAACCCTGTGGACACAATGAGGGTTGGGGGGTATACAACAGATGTGAACACTGTGGACACAATGAGGGGGGGGGGGGTACAACAGATGTGAACACTGTGGACACAATGCGGGGGGGGGGTCTACAACAGCTGTGAACACTGTGAACACAATGAAGGGGTGTCTACAACAGATGTGAACACTGTGGACACAATGAGGGGGGGTCTACAACAGCTGTGAACACTGTGGACACAATGAGGGGGCGTCTACACCAGCTGTGAACACTGTGGACACAATGAGGGGGCGTCTACAACAGCTGTGACCACTGTGGACACAATGAGCGGGGGGGGGGGGGGGGTTCTACAACAGCTGTGAACACTGTGTTACACAATGGGGGGGGGGGGGATACAACAGATGTGAACACTGTGGACACAATGAGGCGGGGGGGGGGTGGGGGGGGGGTCTACAACAGCTGTGAACACTGTGGACAGAATGAGGGGGGTCTACAACAGCTGTGAACACTGTGGACACAATCATGGGGAGAGGGGGGTCTACAACAGCTGTGAAACACTGTGGACACAATGAGGGGAGGGGGGTCTACAACAGCTGTGAACACTGTGGACACAATGGGGGGGGGGGGGGGGGGTCTACAACAGCTGTGAACACTGTGGACACAATCATGGGGAGAGTGTGGGGGGGGGGGGGGGGTTCTACAACAGATGTGAACACTGTGGACACAATGAAGCTTCTCTCAATGGATACAAACATTTTATACAAATATTAAGTCAACTGTGTCTTTGAATGGAAAATTTGCTGGGTGGTTCCCTGTTGAGAGGGGTTGCCGTCAAGGTAATCCAATTTCTCCGTATTTATTTGTTATGTGTGTTGAGATTTTGGCAAATATGATAAGACAAACTAAAGGTATAAAGGGAATTCAAGTAGTTAATACTGAAAGCAAGATATCACAGTATGCAGGTGATACTGAACTACTATTAGAGGGAGACAGAAAATCATTCGAGGAATCTATTTACACCATTGAACATTTTGGAAGAGTATCTGGACTTGTATTAAACGCTGAAAAAACAAACGCAGTATGGCTGGGTAGTAAACGAAATTCACCTGTTAGGTATATGCCGCATTTAAACATAAAACGGAACCCTCCAAAGTTCAAAATTTGGGTATCTGGTTTACATGTGACTTAAAACATTGCGAAATCATGAACCTTAAAGAAAAGTTTGCAGAAATCAAAACACTGTATAAAAACATGGCTCAAAAGGCAGATAACGCCACTTGGCAGAGTGGCGGTGCTTAAATCTATGATTCTTTCCAAACTAACCCATCTATGGATGTTATTACCAAATCCACCGGACTATATTATTGATGAAATCCAGAATTTTATATTTAAGTTTGTTTGGGGCAAAAAAAGAGACAGAATCAGTAGGAAAACGTCTGTGAAAAGCGTAGTGCAGGGGCGAATCGGAATACCAATCATAAAGAAGCATATAAATGCTTTAAAATTAACTTGGATTCGTAAAATCTTATCAAGTAAACACAGTTGGAAAAAAGTGCTTGTTTCAGTGTATAAAAAAGCAGAAATTATCAACAAACTAGGATCCAATCTGCCATGGAGCAATAAACTGAACAGCTTCTGGAGAGACGTATTCAACGCTTATAGAGAAACTGGTAAGGTTGTTCATGTGAAAACTGCGGAGGAACTCTGTTCAGAGCCTCTGTTTTGTAATCCCAACTTAAAGTTTGGGGGGCAGATCAACCTTTTATAAAAACTGGATTGAAAACGATGTATTCTGCATACAGAATCTTCTGGATGAGAACAGTGAATTTTTTAGTTTCCGGTCTTTCGTTAATAAATATAGTATCAATACAGATTTTGTTACATATAATAGTTATGTTAGTGCTGTGAAAAATTATTCGAGAAAAAACAGGACTAGAAATGAAATAATGTGAGGAAGGTATTGACAAGTAAATTATTAACTGAAATCTGTTGAGTATCAAGAGGAGCCTCACATTATTACGATTTAAATCAAGCCCTAACAGAACCAGGTTTTTGCAGTAAATGGAATGTAAGACTACATAAGGAGGTTACATGGATGAAAACTTTTCACAAAGTCCGACAGATAAAAGACATTAAACTAAGATGGTTTCAAATGAGAATTATTAACAGAATATTGGCAACCAATTTTTATTTTGCAAAACATGGGAATTGAAGAGTCAGAAAAATGCTCTTTTTGTGAGAGAGAGAAAAAGAAAATATTCAACATATATTTTGGCATTGCCAGTACGTACAAAACTTCGGGAAAGAGTTTCAAAATGTGGTAAATAGAAAATGTAATATTATAAAACTGTTGCTTGATGAAAATATTGTTTCTGTTTGGTTGTGATTGTAACTTTAAATCTGATAGAACGTTTGACTTAATCCTGCTACTCGCCAAATCTTATATTTATAAATGTAAATATGAAAAGAGTTTACCATCAGTTCAAATCTTTATTGTATTTTTGAAAGCCAGATATGAAACAGATACGTAGTGCGCTCTTTTTAACATGTCCCATGGAAATTTCGAGGCACAATGGATCCATACTTGACGTTATTGGAGTAAAACACGAATTATCAACAAACAAACAAACAAAAAGAATGCACGTACACTGAGAGAGAAAAGCGAGAGAGAGAGAGAGAGAGAGAGAGGAGAGAGAGAGAGAGAGGAGAGAGAGAGAGAGAGAAGAGAGAGAAGAGAGAGAGAGAGGAGAGAGAGGTGCGCGGTTCCTCCCTCTCTCTCTCTCTCTCTCTCTCTCTCTCTCTCTCTCTCTCTCTCTCTCTCTCTCTCTCTCTCTCTCTCTCTCAGTGTACGTGCATTCTTTTTTTTGTCACTGTCTTAATCACTGGCTACAATGTTGTACGCAGAGATCCCACCGAATCCAAATCTACAGGCATATTACTTTATGTTCATGAAACATTAAATGTCCAACGTTTGTATGATCTTGAAAGTTTTGGAATTGAAGCAGTTTTGGTTAGTAATCAAGTTGAAGAGAACAAAACCCATCAAACTAGGATTTGTATATCGAAACCCAGCGGAAAATGCTGGTTGGGATGGACAAGTTTACGGCCATGATGGATGCAGCATCGCTTGATGCCACAGAATTAATACTTTTAGGTGATTTCAACATTGATCTATTGAAGTGCCAAACATCATGGTCAGATAGGACTACCTCATACAACTTATCCCAAATTATAGACATGCCAACCAGAGTAACACTCACTAGCAAAACATTAATTGACCACATCTATCTTTCTGAACCACAAAACGTCATTGAGAAAATGCGTGCCCTTGAATGGATGCAGCGACCACTTTCCAGTATGCATTACGTGGAAAAGAAGTGGAATCAAAATTCCTAAAACTGGCCACAAACACATCACTTACAGATCTTTTGGACACTTCCACGAAGATACCTTTCTCACTGACCTCATGAATTCCCCCTTTATAAATGTTTATAATTACACTGATCCAGAGAAAGCGCTTGAGTACTGGCTACACACGTTTAATTCTGTTTATGACAAGCACGCACCATTCAAAACGTGTCGAGTTAAAACATAGTGCACAACCAAAGTGGATGACTGATGAAATACAAGCTGCTTGTTTCTCACGCGACGATTTGCTTGAAAACAGAAGGGAAGTCGGATGGATTTAAAAAGGCAACGCAATAAAGTCAATTCACTCAAACGGACAGCAAAAATGAATTTTTTTCGTGAACTTGTAGCCAACAAACAAAATTCGAAGTCCATATGGCAAGCATAAATGAACTTACGAATAAAACTTCAAAGACAAGTCCCATTACCACCATAACACCAAATGAACTCAACCAACACTTTACAACAGTTGCAGAACACATTGTCAAAGAAAAGAATACTGACTCAAATGAATTACAAAAATTAAAAAATTTTTGCAATGCTATGAACATTCGTCCAGCAACACCAGTTCCGCCTATGACAGTTAGTGATGTTTGCCAAGCTTTATGCCAATTAAAGCAGACAGGAAGCCGCGGACTTGACGGGATTGATGGAAAAATACTGAAACTATCAGCACCTGTTATATGTGAAACTCTTACCTACATTTACAATTTATGCATTGATAAATGTCACTTTCCCGCTCAGTTCAAAGTTGCAAAAGTAATACCCATTTTGATCTGCGAAGATCCCTTTCTTCCATTAAGAAAGGGTGAAAACCGTAGTCGCACCTTCTCGCCACGTTAATGTGGGTGTTTCCTCAGGGGGACATGGGGCAGATTGTTTTCACTAACGCGGCACGGGAGCGGAATACTGGCGCTATATTAAAACTAGATCTCGGCCTCTCCAATCAAGGAAAGCCGCAGGCTAGACCAGTCCAGATGGAGGAGTAAGGCCCCCACCGAGAAAGGAAGGAACTCTGTGCAGGCCCACCGGCGCGTGGGACACGACCTGACACTGCTCCAAGCCTTACCCCAGCCATGGGATAAATGGCAAGAGCCGAAGTCGGATGTGCTGGTCCTGACTTGTCAGGGGCGTAACGCAGCACAACGCATCCCGCTCACATGACAGACAACCTTAGAGAATCTAGATATGGTGCTCGACCGTCGAGGACCCGCCAGGGTGGAAGAGTGCCGGGCCCTGTGCCTCAAAGGGGCCCAACCAAAGCTACTGGTGGTCCCCGTGCCCGTTTCGTGGCAGAGCCAGACGGCGGGTGTCTCGGGTAAAAGCTACTGGCTTTGACAGGAGGGAGATGGAGCCAAGGCCATTGGAGATACTGCAGTGGAATGCTGAGGGAATTTCCAGGAAGAAGCTCCCTTTACCGAAAAGACTCCACAAAGAGGACATTGATGTTGCTTGTGTCCAGGAGACCCACCTTACAGAGAACCTTCGTTTCACAGTAAGAGGCTACCAGACCTACCGTGTGGACAGGGAAGGGAGACACAAAGGTGGAATCCTCATCTTGGTGAAGAATCATATACCAGCGAAGCACATCACAGTGGATACTGAGGATCAGGCAGAAATCACCGGAGTGGAGATCACACTGCGGAGAAACAGATCAGGATATACATGTTACTGCCCATCAGATCGACGGCTCTCACTACATGCAATGGATGTTCTACAGAACAGCTGCCTGGTTGTCGGCGACTTCAACAAGCTGGGGATACAACGAAACAGACTCAAGAGGAGAGGAGGTAGAGGATTGGCAGATTGACCAGCAACTACATCTACTAAATCAAGCAGATGACCCCCAACATTTCTACTCACGCAGGTGGCTATCGTCAACAACACCAGACCTAGCCTTTGCACCAACAATCTGCAGGCGAGCGCACAAAGAACAGTACTGGACCAGCTGGCAGGCAGCGATCACAAACTGTGAAACTTTCCTTCGACCTCAACCACCATCCTGAGGACTGCAGACCACTGCCCAGGTGGAACTACAGAAAAGCTAAATGGGAAGATTTCTCCATCCTCACTGACGAGTATGCCGCCAACATCAATACTCGTCAGAAAGATGCGAACAACATGACCAAGGCCTTCAATGCGGCAATACTGAAAGCAGCCATAGAAACTATCCCAAGAGGAGCCAGAAAGAACTACAGGCCCTACTGGACTGAAGAACTCCAACAGCTGGAAGATCAAGCGAACGAAGCAAGAGAAAAGGCAGAGAAGGAACCATCAACAGAAAACAACATCAACCTGAAGGAAAGAACCGCCTCGTACAAAAAGGCCTTCATCCAGGCAGCAAGAACCAACTGGAAAAGGAAAACAGAAAATCTCAATTTGGAGAAGGATGGAGCAAGACTGTGGAAACTTGCCAAAGCAATGAACGATGAAAGAATGTCAACTTCACCAATCGTTCTAGAAGACAACGGAGGGACCCTCACTGGAAAGCAGGCTGCAGACCACCTCATAAGCAGCTTCGAAAGGATCAGTGACATCAAAGTCCCAAAAGATAGAGAGAAGGAAGTGTTGGAAACAACAGAAACACTACAAAGACATGGACACAGAGGAAGAAGTGATGAAAGAACTCTTCTCAGAAAAAGAACTGAAGGAAGGGATAAAGCAGATGCAGAAAGAGAAATCACCAGGACCTGATGGCATTACAAATGAGATGCTACAACACTTGGGACCATCAGCAAAGAAAACCCTTCTTAATATCTTCAACACCAGCTGGAAAAATGCATCAGTACCTCAGGCATGGAGAGATGCTACCATGATCCCGATTCACAAGAAAGGAAAAGACAAGACCAAGGCAGACAGCTTCAGACCCATTAGTCTGACCAGCTGCGTAGGGAAGCTCATGGAAAGGCTAGTCAACAATAGGCTGACATGGTACCTGGAGAAGAAAGAGATCATCTCTGACAAGCAGGCAGGATTCAGGCAACACCGATCCACTGAAGACCAGGTCGCTTACATTGCGCAAGATATGGAGGATGCACTACAAGACAAGAAGCATACAATTACAGTCTGGATCGACCTGGAAAAGACCTTTGATAAAGTGTGGAAGAATGGGCTGAAGCTGAAGATGCACAAGTACGGTATCTCAGGTCTCATGTTCAAATGGATCAGCCAATACCTGACCAACAGAAAAGCCCGGGTACAGAACAGAAGGCACCAAAGCAGACAGAAGATCATGAAGGAAGGCGTTCCACAGGGTGGAGTTCTCTCCCCTACGCTTTTCATCATCTTCATGAACGACATCCTTGATGACATCCCTGCATGGATCCATGGTGCAATCTACGCAGACGATCTTGCCATCTGGTGCTCTGAGCAGTACATAACAACAGCCACTGTAAGGATCCAGGAAGCCCTGAGGAAGATCGAGACATGGACAAAAAAGTGGCTCGTAACCATCAATGCCAGAAAAACCACATACACCATCTTCAGCCTGGCTACAAAAGAACAGAGTGCACGCCTCCAGGTGAATGGTCACGTCCTCCCACAGGATAAGTCACCCACTTACTTAGGAGTCACATTTGACCCCAGGATGACTTGGAGACACCAGATCAACAAGTGCACAGAAAGAGCCAGGCTACGTTTGGCATTGATGAAGAAGTTATCAGGAACTTCCTGGGGAGCCGACCACAACATCCAGAAGAAACTGTACCTCGGACGAGTTAGACCTGTCTAGAATATGGTACAGCTGCCTGGGGGACAGTAGCCAAGACCAACCTAGACAAAGTTGCCAAGGTCCAGAACCAGGCGTCCAGGATCATCACCGGCGCTCTCAAATCAACCCGATCCAAGCCATGGAAACTCTGACAGGTCTTCAAAGCCTTGAAAGCAGGAGAGATGCCATAATCCTCACCCAAGCTGCCAAATTCAAGAGGATGAAGAATCACCCCATGAACAAAAGAATGTCAGAGCCAACCAAGTGCAGACTGAAGCGCAGCAGTTTTGTGCACAACGCTCGTAGACTCGAGAGGCAGGACCCTGAACTGCTACAGCAAGGGAACAAGCAGATCCCAACTCACAGCTCTGTACCCGCTTGGAGAAGGGACCAGTTTCGGAAGTCAGAGAGACAATCCCAGGCATTCTTTCAAAGGGCACACAATCAGAAACAGAGAAGAAGCACTAGCTCTAGACCATATAGAACAGGCTTACCCCAAGGAGCTGTGGACGTACGCATACACAGACGGCTCAGCAGAGGAGGCTACCAGAAATGGAGGTGGAGGAATATTCCTAACCTTGAAGGATGGAACTCACGTCCGAAAAGCCATCCCCACTGGCAAATTCTCCACGAACTACAAAGCTGAGGCAGACGCATTGCAGACAGCAGCGGAGACACTGTGCGCAAATAGAGAGGCCATACATCCCAAAATCGTCATCTTCTCTGATGCACTGTCAGTACTTCAGGCTGTACAGAACCCAAAGAACAAGGACCTCAACCCCCTTGTCTCTGCCCTTGCTAGACTGCAACAGGCCACTGAACTAACTGTCATCCAGTGGATACCCTCACACTGCAACATAGCAGGCAATGAGGAAGCAGACCGACTGGCGAAGGAAGGAGGACAGCAGCCACAAGAGGAACAGGAAATCTCCTATGAAGAGGCCAAGACGATCATCAAGGAGAAGCAGAGGAAAAGATGGCTTCAGCTACATCCAGAATATAACCAGACAGATCCCTACCACCTCCTACCCAGACCAGACCAAGTGAACATTGTGAGGCTGAGGACGGGCCACTCCAGGCTACACCATCACATGTTCACAAGGTTCCGCATTGGCGAATCTGCAGTGTGCCCCTGCGGTACAGCCCCAATGACAGTGGAACACTTCCTACAAGACTGTCCAACTCACCATGACCTGAGAGCAGAGACCTGGCCTGCTGACCAACCGATGAGGGGAGAAACTCTACGGATCTCTGGAGGACCTCCGCCGGACGGCAGCCTTCATCAGTGCATCTGGGGTTCCTGTCTGAGCGAACGAAGAAGAAGAAGAAGAAGAAGATACCCATTTTCAAATCTGGAGACAAATCTGAACCATCGAACTACAGACCTATATCCATTTTGCCAGTTCTGTCCAAGCCCTTGGAAAAACACATAAATAAACATCTTTGCCACCATTTTGACTCCTCCAACCTACTAAATAAAAAACCAATCAGGTTTCAGGAAAAATCATTCTTGTCATACAGCGCTTACAGGGCCGGAATAGCTCAGTTGGTAGAGCGCCGGACTCGTGATCCTGGGGTTGCGGGTTCGAATTTCGGTATAGGGGGATTTTTTCCCTCGGAGTTAACATTGGTTCTAACTCCATTTCCCACACAGTCCTTCGAATGAGACTATAAACCGAGGTTCCGTGTGTGAACGCACGCACAACATCTTGCACACACGTAAAATCCCATCACCAACTTTCGGAAGAGAAGGCCAGTCTGGCCGTTGGTATGGATGACACGTGACACATAGCATGCACCTTCCCCGAAGATGGAGTAT
>JAFLJL010018352.1:1780-14280 GCA_018398815.1 Conus ventricosus | reverse complement strand
TTTGTGACGTTAGTTGTTTCTTCCAACTCGTTCCGTGTTGTTATGTATTAAGAATATTTTATAGCGCCTATCCCGGCTAAAAACCAACCTCTAAGCGCTTACTATCTGCATTCTCGTTTACACAACGGGCTGCCTACCTGGGTAGAGCCGACTGAAGAGCTGCCTGCTGCGCTTCATGAGTCGTTTTCCGTGCCATTCAGTCAATATAGTTCCTTCCATTATAGAAGTCTTTCATTCTTTCGATTTTTCACGCAGAGTGTGTAACGTGTCCTCCATACCAACGGCCAAACCGGCCTGGTGATAGAATTTTACATGAGTGCAAGATGTTATGCGTGCGTTCACACACGGAACCTTGGTTTATAGTCTCTCTCTCCTCTCTCCTCCCCTCTCTTCTCTCTCTCCTCTCTCCTCTCTCTCTCTCCTCTCTCTCTCTCTCTCTTGTGCTTCGTTGTTCTATGTTTTTCTTTCTGTCTGTCTGATTCTGCACGTGAAAGTAGGACTGGCGTGGAGACTTAAAAAAAAAAGAAGGCCAAGTAAAGAACGTGCCCGCGCAGAGAATGTTTATTTTACGTCAGAGGCTTGGCAAATCAATTAACGAGAAAAAAAGCGGCGGTAATTGCTGGTGTGGATTCTCAAACGCTTGACGCATGATTAACTAATGATCACAATGTTTGTTGCCATAGTTTTGTATGGTAACTACAGCTTTGGTTGTTGTAGTGTGTTGTTGTTGTTGCTCTGACTTTTTTTTCAAACGCTCCTCCTAACTGGCTGGCAGCTGTGGCCCCCACGCACAGCGCAGAAAGTAATTTTCTCCCCGCATGGTTTATTGATGCTGTGGAAAGCCGTGTCTCCCAGAAGACCAATCATTGTTTCCTTACTGCTTTCTTTCTCTCCTTCCTTCCTTAAATTTCCCCTGATGTCGCACACGAAGAGGCAAATGACGGCAGATATTAAATTTAAAAAAAAAAAAACAGAGAAAAACAATAATCAAGATACTGCCCACTGGAAACCAAACGAAGAAAGAAAAACACTCAATGGAAACAGGTTTAGAAAAAGAAAAAAAAAGCCAAGAACAACACACTAAAAAAAGGGAAAAGGGTAAGATTTTTTTTAATTCAGAAGGAACAAAAAGCTTATAAGAGGCAAAAAGGGCACAGCAGACTGAAAAAACAGGAAGAGAGAAAGAACAAACACGCAAATCAAAGAGGAAAAAAGGGACACAATACCAGCACAAAAAGACAAAAAGGACACAACTTTAAAACTAAGGTGGAGGTGGTAACAGACAAAAAAGACAAAACACAGCCCAGAGAGAGAGAGAGAGAGAGAAAAGAGAGAGAAGAGAGAGAAAGAGAGAGAGAGAGAGAGAGAGAGAGAGAGAGAGGAGAGAGAGAGAGAGAGGAGAGGGATGGAGGAAGGGATTTAGGAAGGAGGAGAGGGAGAGGGTAGACTTACACTTATAAGAGGGAGAGAAAGGGGGGGGGGGTATGGTTGTTCTAACCATCTCTGAAACGCCAATGCCGCTTATTTGAATATTTGGTCTTGTTTTTTGTAAAATGAAGGGTGTATTAAGTGTAAAATGAAGGATGTAGTAAGTGGTTTTTAAGTGCTTCCTATTTCAGTTTTCTTCAGTCTATCAGCGAGGTCATTCCCCAAATTTCCTCGTGTTAAGGAAACAACAGTAAAATACAGGGGAAAAAAAGCCTTGGGTGACGATTGAACAAGTGGAAGGGTTGTAGCCCTGACTTGGACTCTCCATGAATCGACCCCTGGATCACAGTCGACGCCTGTCTGTTCAGTCTGTTAAAACCAGGAAAACAGACTGTGGTGACTCAGTTCAGTCTGTTACAGTCAGGAACACAGAGTGTGGTGACTCAATTGTCTGTTACAGTCAGGAGCACAGACTCTGGTAGTCAGATGTCTGTTACAACCAGGAACACAGACTGTAGTGACTCAGTTCAGTCTGTTACAGCCAGGAACACAGACTGTGGGGACTCAGTTCAGTCTGTTACAGTCAGGAACACAGACTGTGGTGACTCAGTTCAATCTGTTACAGTCAGGAACACAGAGTGTGGTGACTCAGTTCAGTCTGTTACAACAAGGAACACAGAGTGTGGTGACTCAGTTGTCTGTTACAGTTAGGAACACAGAGTGTGGTGACTCAGTTGTCTGTTACAGGCAGGAACACAGATTCTGGTAGTCAGGTGTCTGTTACAGCCAGGAACACAGACTGTGGTGACTCAGTTCAGTCCGTTACAGCCAGGAACACAGACTGTAGTGACTCAGATCAGTCTGTTACAGCCAGGAACACAGACTGTAGTGACTCAGTTCAGTCCGTTACAGCCAGGAAAACAAACTGTAGTGACTCAGATCAGTCTGTTACAGCCAGGAAAACAGACTGTAGTGACTCAGTTCAGTCCGTTACAACCAGGAAGACAGCCATTGTAGCAGCATTCAGTAATTCATGGTTTTCTGTGGAAGGGGTCATTTTATACTTTAAGGATCGATGACGAGAAGCACCCCCAACTGTTGTTTTTTTTAAAAAATTATTAATGAGCTATTTGTATGTACAACCATATGCGTGATCGCGCGCGCTTGTTTCTTTGTGTGTGTGTGTGTGTGTGTGTGTGTGTGTGTGTGGTGCGTGCGTGGCGTGCGTGCGTGCGTGCGTGCGTGCGTGCGTGCGTGCGTGCGTGCGTGCGTGCGTGCGTGTGTGTGTGTGTGTGTGTGTGTGTGTGTGTGGTGTGTGGTGTGTGTGTGTGTGTGTGTGTGTGTGTTGTGTGTGTGTGTGTGTGTGTGTGTGTGTGTGTGTGTGTGTGATTCAGACTCTGTGTGTGTGTGTGTGTGTGTGTGTGTGTGTGTGTTGTGTGTGTGTGTGTGTGTGTGTGTGTGTGTGTGTGTGTGTGTGTGTGTGTGTGTGTGTGTGTGCATGCGAGCGTGCGTGCGTGCACGTGTGCGTGTGTGTGCGCGCGCGCGTGTGTGTGTTTGTGTGTGTGTGTGCGCGCGCGTGTGTGCGCTCGCGTTTGTCTACGCACGCATGTGACCAGGCATTATGTGCAGGCGCGTGTGGAGGAGGAAGATGTATGCAGAGAGAGAGAGAGAGAGAGAGAGAGAGAGAGAGAGAGAGAGAGAGAGAGAGAGAGAGGGAGAGAGAGAAAGGGTGGGAAGGGGGAAGGGACTTAGGTGAATGGCCTGATTTTGTTCCCTCAGCCCTCCCCCCCCCCCCCCCCCACACACACACACACACACACACACTTCTCTCCCCACCGTTTTTCTGCCATATTTTCCCCGGTCCTGACTAGGTATGGTGATAATGTGGCCAAGATTGTTCACTGTCTGTACTGTGTTCATGTACCGAGTATGGTGACAGTATTACTCAGTGTCCGATCTGTGTACATGTAGACAGAGTATGGTGACAGTATTGTTCACTGTCTGTACAGTGTTCATGTAGACAGTGTATAGTGATAATGTGGCCAAGATTGTTCACTGTCTGTACTGTGCACATGTAGACAAAGTATGGTGACAGTATTGCTCACCGTCCGTACTGTGTTCATGTAGACAAGGTATGGTGACAGTATTGTTCACTGTCTGTACTGTGCACATGTAGACAAAGTATGGTGACAGTATTGCTCACCGTCTGTACTGTGTTCATGTAGACAAAGTATGGTGACAGTATTGCTCACCGTCTGTACTGTGCACATGTAGACAGAGTATGGTGACAGTATTGTTCACTGTCTGTACTGTGTTCATGTCGACAGAGTATGGTGACAGTATTGTTCACTGTCTGTACTGTGCACATGTAGACAGAGTATGGTGACAGTATTGCTCACCGTCTGTACTGTGTTCATGTAGACAAAGTATGGTGACAGTATTGTTCACTGTCTGTACTGTGCACATGTAGACACAGTATGGTGACAGTATTGGTCACTGTCTGTACTGTGCACATGTAGACACAGTATGGTGACAGTATTGGTCACTGTCTGTACTGTGTTCATGTAGACTAGGTATGGTGACAATGTGTTCATGTAGATAAGGTATGATTACAATGTCTTCATATAGCCAAGGTATGGTGACAATGTGTTCATGTTGTCAAGGTATGGTGACAATGTGTTCATGTAGTCGATGTGTTCATGTAATCAAGTTATGGTGACAATGTGTTCATGTTGTCAAGGTATGGTGACAATGTGTTCATGTAGTCAATGTGTTCATGTAATCAAGTTATGGTGACAATGTGTTCATGCAGGCAAGGTATGGTGACAATATGTTCATGTAGTCGATGTGTTCATGTAATCAAGTTATGGTGACAATGTGTTCATGTTGTCAAGGTATGGTGACAATGTGTTCATGTAGTCGATGTGTTCATGTAATCAAGTTATTGTGACAATGTGTTCATGCAGGCAAGGTATGGTGACAATGTGTTCATGTGGTCAAGGTATACAACAACGCAGTAGTGCTCCCTGTGTGCACTCTACAGTTCAGACGTTGTCGGAAAGGCTCTGTGTCTTTGCACTGCTCGGACATGCCGATCAAGGGGCACTTAACCTGCACAGATCAGAAGTGCGAGCTCAAGGATTACACTGTACAGGGCTATACACGACTAAGAAGGGGAGGGTGGGGCAGTGAAAAGGCAGGCGGGGAGGGGAGACAAAGCAATGGTCGGAGGTACATAAAATGCGACAGACACTTGTCGTTGCCTCTGTTTGCACCCCTGTGAAAAGAGGGGATGGCACTTTTGCCTTTTACTGATTTTGGCTACGAAATGAAAATTAAAAAGAGAAGAAAGAACCAGACGTGTGTGTGTGTGTGTGTGTGTGTGTGTGTGTGTGTGTGTGTGTGTGTGTGTGTGTGTGAAGGGGGTGCATGTGGAGGTAGGTGTGTGCATGTGTGTGCGTGTGTGTGAATCACCATTTGCCATCCTGTGAAGTGCTACAGATACACCAGTCCAGGTCTATGATATGATGACAAAGCATGTCGTGTTCTGACCAGTACGCCTCAAAGAATGACAGTGCACATTGAACCTCTGTCCCCAACCTCCCACCTCCCTCTCTCTCTCTCTCTCTCTCTCTGATTCTTGTCACTACCTCTCCCAATGTACGAAGACTGGTTGTTTTGTCATTGAAACTGTTCTCATGCACACTATCGTGTGACTAGTGTTCACTACTTTTTTTTCCTTTTTTCAATGGAGGCCAGATGTTGGAAAATACGTGCTTTCCCTTTTGTTTGAAGAACTGTGATTGCGCTTCCTCTCTCTCTCTCTCTCTCTCTCTCTCTCTCTCTCTCTCTCTCTCTCTCTCAAAGGCAGTCATGTGTATGCAATAAAATAAAAGGAAAAGATGCTCCCAGGATTCACCGAAAGGGGGAGAGAATGATGAATCCATCGGTGCTCAACCAATCACGACTGCAAATCCCAAACGGACTATGAACATGGACCAAATGGAATATCCATGTGTCTGTGGAAAGCGTTTCGCTACCACCCGTGGCATGAAGATCCACAGAACAAAGATGGGATGTGTGAAGACTCATCTGAATGAGCAGCAGCGCACTGCATCAGCAGATAAGACGTCGGAAGACCAAGGCAAGGATTTAAACCACAGTGCCAAGGACATCCACGCTGTTGGTTCGGATGAAGAATTTGCACAGGCCCTCGATGCCAGGCGCCTGAAACTCAACCTGCCACGAGCAAACGAAACTGAAGATTGGGAGAAACTGGATGCAAAAATCGTCCAAAGACTCGATGCACTGATAGGGAAAAGCACCCTGGAACACAAACTAGCCACATATGGGGACATTGTGTATGCCACATGTAGAGACGCCTATGGAGTAAAACTACCCAAAGAGAAAACACCTCCAAAGAAATCCAGACGCCAAGAAAATATGGACAAGATCAGAGTCCAAAAGAACAACCTCAAGAAGCAAATGAAGACCGCACTGCCAGCTGAAAAACAAGGCTTGAAAAAACTGTGGGAAGACCTGAAAGAAAAACACAGCGCCCTCAGCAAAGCGGAATCTGCGAGGAAGAGGAAGAGCAAAAAGAAGAAGACACAAGAGCGCTTCTTCAGAGACCCCTTCCAGTTTGCCAGAACACTGTTTGAGCAGCCAAAATCTGGGACCCTAAGTGTGGACAAAGGAGTTCTTGAGTAGCATCTGAGGAAAACATACTCTGACTCACAGAGCAAAGCACCACTCGACATTCAAGGTCTGATGTGGCCAACCAACCCTGAGGAACAGTTCAATGGCAAGCCTCCAACGTTGGCGGAAATCAAGAAGGTGGTCGACAAAGCCAGAGCCAAATCATCACCAGGGCCAAACGGAATACCTTACCAGCTTTACAAGAAATGTCCCAAGGTGCTGGAGTGGCTCCACAGGCTGCTGCGATCGGCTTGGAGAAACCAGAAGATCAGCGGCCAGTGGATGACGGCAGATGGTGTGTACATCCCCAAAGAGCAAAACTCAAGTGACATCAGCCAGTTCAGGCCACTATCACTGCTGAACGTCGAAGGGAAAATCTTCTTCTCTGTCATGACAGCAAGGCTGACCAAGTACCTGATGGAAAACAAGTACTTGGATGTGTCAGTCCAGAAAGGTGGCATCTCAGGCGTGGCTGGCTGTGTAGAACACGCCACAATGATCTGGGACGCAATCCAAAAAGCAAAAACAGAAAAGAGAGACCTGGACGTAGTGTGGCTTGATCTGGAAAACGCATATGGATCTGTGCCCCATGAGATGATACAGTTGGCTCTTGAGATGTACCATGTGCCAAAGAATATCCGCGACATACTCAAGAAGTACTTCAATGGCTTCTCAATGCGGTTCTCTACCAAGGAGTACACAACTGATTGGATCAACTTGGAAGTGGGCATTGCAATGGGCTGTGCAATTTCCCCAATACTGTTCGTGCTGGCAATGGAACTCATCTTGAAAGCAGCAACAAACAACGCGAGACAAACAGACCTTGGCGATGGATACAAGATGCCTCCTCTCAAGGCCTTCATGGATGACACTACAGTGATTTCATCCAGAGAAGACGAGACACGTCAGTGCTGGAGAGGCTGGACGACATAGCTGCCTCATCCAGAATGAAGTTCAAGCCAAAGAAATCATGGAGTCTCTCACTGAGGAAAGGAAAAGTGCCAAATCTGTGGTCTTCAGTGTTGCCAACCAGGCCATTCCAACAGTCACAGAAGAACCAGTCACGAGCCTTGGAAGATGGTATGATGATACGCTGAAAGACACACAAAAGCAAAAGAAACCAAGCAGATGGCGGAAGAAGCTTGGAGACCATTGACCAGTGTGGGCTCCCTGGCAAATACAAGGTCTGGTGTCTGCAGTTCATGCTGATACCAAAGCTCCTATGGCCTCTGATGATATACGACATCTGCACCAGCACAGTGGAAGCAGTGGAAGCCAAAATCAACAAGTTCACAAGGAAATGGCTTGGTGTCCCACCCTGTCTGACTGACATCGCGCTGTACTGTCGCCAAGCAAAGCTCAAACTACCACTGAAATCCATCCTGGAGGAATACAAAGCAGGGAAGATCAGACTTCAAAGCATGCTGGAGGACTCAGGAGACAAGGTGGTAGAAGCAATCAAGCCCCAGCTGAAGACAGGCAGAAAATGGAAAGTTCAAGAGGCGATGGATGCAAAAGAAAGTCTCAAGATCAGAGAAATAACAGGACACACACAAACCAACAGACAAGGACTGGGGGTGACCAAAACTGAATGGTGGTCAAAGGCCAAAGGAAAAGCCAAAAGAGACATGATGATTCAGGAGATGAGAAAAGAAGAAGACCAAAAAAGACTCCAAAAAGCAGTCCAGCAGAGCCAGCAAGGGCAATGGACAACGTGGGAGAATGCACTCCAAAGAAGTCTAACTTGGAATGACATTGGCACATGGCCTCTCTCAGGATCAGCTTCATTCTCAGATCTGCATATGACCTTCTGCCCTCAAATGCAAACCTGGTGAAGTGGGGAAAAACAGACGATCCTGCATGCCCCCTCTGCCATGAAAAACAAACAGTGGAGCATGTTCTAAGCTCATGTAAAGTAGCCCTGGCTCAAGGAAGGTACACATGGAGGCACAACCAAGTGCTCAAAGAGATTGTACAAGTAGTCTGGGCTAGTACCAACACCACAAAAGGGAGAATCAGGACTCCAAAAGCACCCGCAACATTCTTCACGGCAGGAGGCAGCAAATCATGGCCAAGAACAACAGTGCCACTCGAAACATGCAGGCAGAGTCTGCTGGATGGGGCAGATGACTGGGAGTGCACTGCAGACCTCCCAGAATGGAAGAGTCACCCAGAGATCATCAGCAAGAGTGGCATGAGACCAGACATAGTAGTCCACTCTAAGTCAACCAAGCAGCTGATCATGATCGAGCTCACGGTGCCATATGAGAACAGAATGGAGGCAGCTCAAATATACAAGACTGAAAGTATGCTGATCTGGCAAACAGCCTGAGGAGAGAAGGCTATCAGGTCAAAGTCCTCACTGCAGAAATTGGAGCTAGGGGGGGTTGTAGGAACGTCTGCATACAGCCTCATGAAACAGCTCTCAGTTGCAGGGAAGGAAAAAACCAGAGCCCTGAAAGCAATGCAGAAGCGGCAGAGAGGTGTTCAAGCTGGATCTGGTCAAGGAGGAACAAAAGTGAACTTCATAAGGCTTAATTTCCCTACAAATATCAGGTGTCCCTGTGGCTCAGTGGTTAAAGCGCGAGTCATTAAGTAGAAAATAAGCATGTCCAGAGGGTCATGGGTTCGAATCCCCAGCCATGGCTCGTCCCAAGATAGGGGGGGGGGGGGGGGGGGGGGGGGGGGAAGGGGGCAGCAGAGGGACATCCGAGTCATGAACCGGGTGTGGCCCAACCCCCCTAGAGTGTCAGGAGATAAGGGCCGAAACACTTGCTTGAAGGGGCTTCTCTTCTGAGGACTCTCTGCTGCCACGCTCTCCACGAGTTTCTTTCTACTAATGCAATAGAGTTGTGTCATAATATGTATCGCTTTCATCCAGCAAAAACTTGCTGTAAGAACAGACTGACCTGCAATGACGTAACTGCAGGTCAAAAGTTAGACGGCGTCTCCCTGATTTAAACACTAGGGGGCTAAACTACATGGGGAGGTCGATGGAAGAGATGTCACCGGCTGGCCGTCAAGGACGTGTACATTAGAGGGAAGAGAGTGGGAGGGGTTGGGGTGGGGCTGAGATCTCTCCCCCGTGATTTAAAACGACTTGCCGATACTCTGTCCCGGCGGACAGGGAAGAGGAAAGGTGCCGCATTGTGTGACAGTGGCGGTGGGGAGAACAGGGGATACCGCACGACCCGTGTCTTGGCTGTGGTGTGATTTACAGCGGGGATGGAGACTACGGTTTGAGAGTGAGACAAAGGGAAAGTACGGAGAACAAGACGGCTGACGTGACTTTCAGTCTATACCTGATAAATGAAGTATCGGCATCGCTCAGGAGGATGTGTGTGTGTCTCTAGGCCTCGTTTTTTCCATGCGGATAATATGTGTCTCTGCAGCCATCATATGTTCTGAAAGACGATGTGTTACTGGCCAATATTTCTTCTGAGGTTAACATGTGCGTCTACGTCATTGTGTCAGTAATCATTTGTTTTAATGTCAAGTCAAGTCAAGTCAAGTAAACTTTATTATCTCAGTTCGAGAAATTAGTTTGTGGTCACACACATTCACAGCAAATAAACAATGATTTGTCACATCACCCATTTTGTCACATATGGCATACATTCATATAAAAGAATTTGGATATCAAGGTGACTAAATAATATAAGAATAATACTATATAAAATTGCATTCCTACAACGCATTTGACAATAAATTCTAAGATGAGATTTTAAACTAAAATAACACAACTATTTGTTATCTAAATGCAACAGTATGCTCAATCTGAGCTTAAATTATGTATCTTTATAAAACAAAATGTAACAATAATCCATAGCTAAAAAGCAATTAAACATCACCTCTGTTAAGAAAATCAATGGACAGGGGAATAAAACTTTGTTTAAATCTGACACTTCTGCATTTAACTGATCGATATCTTCGTCCTGACTGAAGAAGGTCATACTGACTTGCAAGAACGTGGGTCTGGTCACACGCAATCTTCTTCGCTTTACAAACAACACGGCACCTGTACAGCTCACTCAGACTTTTTTGTCTCCCACCAACAATTTTTCCTCCCACGTTCACCACTTTCTCAAGCACATTCCTACTCTTCACAGTCACATAAATGAGAAAGTTAAAACAGATTCCAAGAAGCATGAATAAAATGTCCGAAGAATGTCAGTATTCACATGAAATGATCGCAGCTTGCGAAGGCAATATAATCTGGTTTGACATTTTTTGTGGACATGATCAACATGGGATTTAAAATTCAGCTTATTATCTATAAAAGTTCCTAAATATTTGTATGATTCAACACGTTCTACTTCAGCACCTTTGATAAAAAGCGGTGGTACAACTTTTGGATTCTTTCTAAAATCAATCAACATTTCTTTCGTTTTTGTTACATTCAGATCAAGATAGTTGTGATCGCACCAGTCAACAAATCTTTGAACCTCCTTGAAGTAAACAGAGTTGGAAAGATCCTCAAGTGCTGAGTCATCTGAATATTTAATGTACAAAGTTGAATCACTTCCTGAACAATCATTTGTGTACAGAGTAAAAAGCACTGGAGATAAAACAGTACCCTGAGGTGCGCCAGTTGAAATGACTCTGGAAGACGAAACAACACTCTGATATCGCACAGACTGTGTCCTCTTTGTTAGAAAATCTATTATCCAAAGAATGAGCTTGTTACACACATTCATGTTAATGAGTTTCTTTGCCATCAGATGTGGTTGTATGGTGTTGAATGCTAATGAGAAATCAATGTAAAGAATGCGTACAAAGGAGGCAGGTTTTTCGAGGTGTGAAAACGCATGATGGAGAAGTGTGAGTGTGGCATCATCTGTTGATCTGTTCTGTTTGTATGCGAACTGAAACGGGTCTTGGTACTGTGTGGTATCTTTTAAAACAGAACAGAGGACAATTCGTTCAAGACATTTCATTGCAACAGATGTGAGGGCAACTGGTCGGTAATCATTTAAACAGCTTGGGTTGCGTTTCTTGGGAACAGGACATACAGTGGCATTTTTCCATAAAACAGGAATGATACATTCTCTTAGTGACCAGGTAAACAAACGACTGTAAACATAGGAGAGCTGAGAAGCACACACCTTCAACAATTTTCCACAGATATTATCTGGGCCCATTGCCTTTCTCACATTTAAACGTTTGAAAAAAGACTGAACATCATTTTCCTCAATCACAACAGAATCACTTTCATCAACGTCTTTTTTAACATTGCTTTGGAGTTCTTCCTTCACTTCCTTTAATTCTCTACTAAAATCTTTATCATCAAATCTACAGTAAAAATCGTTTAGCTTTTTTGCAAATTGCTTCTGTTCTTTAGCTGTTTTTTTGTTACTAATATCTTGCGCCTTCTTCACGTCGTATTGATAATGCAGATAAAGCAGAGGCAATTTCCTCTGTGAGCGGGGGCAAGGTTTTCTCCTGTTTGCTGTCCCCCTATCTTCACGTCCTATCGGTAGTTGTAGATAAAGCAGTGGCAATTTCTCCCGGTGGGGGGAGGGGGAGGGCAAGGTTTTCTCCTGTTTGCTGTCCCCCTATCTTCACGTCCTATGGATAGATGCAGATAAAGAAGTGAATATTTCTCCTGTGGGCGGGGGCAAGGTTTTCTCCCGTTCGGTAGTTGTAGGTAAAGCAGTGGCAAGTTCCCCCGCAAGGTTTTCTGCTGTTAGCTTTGCTTTTCCCCATGTCTTCACGTCCTACAGGTAGCGTTAGATAAAGAAGGGGCAATTTTCATCTTCAGGGGAGGGGACCGGGGGCAAGGGCGGGGGAGGGGCGACCTGGGTTTTTCTTCTGTTAGGTTTTCCACGTCTTCAAAGGAAACACGTGAGTTATCTTCTCATTCCAATGGATTATTGTAGCCATCACTGAGTGAACATGAATTATCTTCCCATTCCAACGGCTCATTATAGCCATCACTGAGTGAACGTGAGTTATCTTCCCATTCCAACGGCTCATTGTAGCCATCACTGCGTGAACGTGAGTTATCTTCCCATTCAAACGGCTCATTGTAGCCATCAGCGAGGTTCAGGGAGGAAAATCCGAGCGACAGACAGTATGGGGAAGATGTGACTGTTGCTTCGCTACTGATGCAAGAAACGACAGGGTTATAAACGGTAACTGCCATAACAAACCGACAGACAACAGAAACCCTAACAGCAGTGGATGAAGGTTGAGCCATGTCGGGATCAGGCAGTAAGGTGGACAGTTGGGACTCTGAGGATGACTTTGATGCCTGTACAGTGTGGTGAGTCTCTCCCTCCCTCTCTGCCCCTCCACCCCACCCCTCTGTCTGTCTGTCTCTCTGTCGCTTGCTGTGTCTGTCTTTCTGTCTCTGTCCGTCTCTGTTGCTCTCT
>JAFLJL010018351.1:31132-57729 GCA_018398815.1 Conus ventricosus | reverse complement strand
TGAAGCTCCACTGTCTGTCTCTTTGTCTCTGTTTCTCTCTGTGTGCTTAGTTTTCCTCTCCTGTCATTTTGTTTGTATTAATTCTGGCTTTTCTTGTAGCATTGGGGTTTTTGTATTTAATCCTGGCTTTTTCTTGTAAGCATTGGGTGGGTTTTTGTTGTATTATATCCTGCTTTTCTTGTAAGGCATGGTTGTTGTTGTTTTTTGTTGTTGTAATTTTAAATACTGGCTTTTTCTTGTCAGGCGTTGGGGGTGCTGCAACAAGGTGTCCAACCTGCAGCTGGTGCGGCCCGGTGTGAAGATCCCTTTCATGGCGGTGTGTGAAGTGCACCGCAAGCGCCTCAAGATGCACCAGTGCTGTCCGGGCTGTGGCCAGTTTTGTACTCAGGTGAGTGAGTGTGACGGCAGTACCAGCAGTATCCAACTGAGCACTAGAGAGAGCACAGACCTCCACAATGGTTGAACAAGGATATTGATCTAGATCAGCACCATGGATTGGCACCAAAAGTTAATGGTTTGGACCTTGAGGCCACATTTGGTCTTTCCACCAAGTTCAGTTGACATTGATTTGTGATGTTTTGGGTGAGGATCTTGAAAGACTGCTGGGTCTGTATTTTGATCAGGATTGACGCAGAAATCTAAAGGCTATGTCTTTGGGCCATGTTCCGTCGAAAGTATTTGCGTAATCTTTCTGTATGGATTCTGACCGTCTTTGGATTTGGATCTGCACCATGATTTGACAGTTCAGTTTGGGCAAATTCTATCTTTCCACCTTATTTCATTAAAATTGGTTCTCTAGTTTTGTTGTTGTTGTTTAAATATGAATTCTTGGTGAGCAGCTCCTTCATACACTGTTTGATTCAGTTTATCTGTCTCGGGCTTCAGTCTGTCCTGACTCATAAGTGTTTAATTAACTTTTGCTCAGAAGTTTTTGCATTTTCTTGCTCAGAGAGACAGACAAATGGACACGGATGAAAACATGATATCTGTGGCAGGGGTGATAATAATATTCATAACAGAAACATACGTGCCCAGGTGACCCAGAGGGTAATGCAACTGTGTAGGAACTCGGAAAATCCTAGGTTCATGTTTCAAGTCTTCTTTGGGGCTGTTTTCTTCCCCGTTTCTTCCCCTTTCTACAAGGAGCGGAAGTGGCGGCAAGAGTGCTATGTTTTGGAAGAGAAGATGAGTGGAAAGAGGGCAAGACAGATGTGGTACATGGTGACCTGATTGTCTGCAAGATGCAGGTCTGTCACTGACAAGTAGCTGATGTTGAGGGATTAAATCCTTGCTGAGAATGATGCAGTGGCAGGTTGTTACACGCTGCTGGTGTTTGTTTTTTTTCTCCCACTGTCTCGAGTGCAGAAGGATATCAAGTTGCTGTGTTTTCCAACCTAAACACGCGCAGTTTTCACTCTTCCTCTTTCCAAATGAATGTAAAGAGTATTCATACTTCATGGAGAAAAAAACAAAAACAAAACAAAAAACAAGGAGTGTGGTCCTGTACAATGAAGCGTGGTCTTTAACTCTAGTACGCATTAGCAAGCATGAGAAAAAAGTGACTTCCAGTTTATACGAAGAATGACATCCCTTGTGACCTGAGCTGGAGGTAAATTTGAATCGGCTTCGCAATTCTTACTTCTACAATGGGAATGATGAGGAAGAAGATGTAGTAGTTAATGGGGCAAAAAAAAAAAAATTCTTTTGATCTCATACCATCTGAGTATAAATCTTTACATGTTCATACCTTGGAAATTTAAAAAGAAAAAAAAAGAACAGTACATTCATGAATGTTAGTTGACATGTGATTTTCTGCAGTAAGTGGTACTGTAGCTTATATTTACAAGGCTTGGAACATCTGATTCATTTGAGCTTTTCTCACAACACTAACTTTGCAAACATGGTCAACTTGTCTAGTCAGCAATCATTTTCTTATCCCTCAAAAAGTTGCAGCTTGGAGAAAGACAGCACTGTGTATCATGTCTGTGGTTCTTTTGTTGATTTCACATTGTGAACTGAGCATTTGCTAAAGTGGCAATATTTTAGGCTTTTTTTGTTATGCTGTCTTCTCCCATTTCCTGTTCTTCCTTAACTCCTAAGTACTCAAATAAACGTGGATTTTATTTCTGTTACATTCAAACTTAAATTTTCTGAATATGAGGTCGAACTGGTTGTGTTTTGTCTTGAAATTTGTTTGTCCCTGTAAACTGGCGATTTACTTTAAATTCCTTTCAGATTTTTTTTTTATAGAAATCTAAGATCAGGTTTTATGATGTAGATCTTTTATATTTGCAAAGTCTCTTTATATTCACAGCCACTAACTTGAACTGTGGTTATAAGCTAATTAGTTGAGTGATTGCCTTCACTCTGCAGATAGTGATGGTGTTGGCTTTGATTTTTTTTTAAAGGAAAGAAGACTGTAAGCAAGCGTAAGAAGGTGGGGTGAGGTAATTTGGGATGCTCAGAAAGGAATCCTTTCCGCTGATGATGTGTTGTTCCACACAGGGCAAGTTTTACCAGTGCCGGCAGGACAGCAGCACCATACACAACTTCCACAGGCAGTGCCAGACTGAAAGGGATGGGAGACTCTTCTGCCCTCACTGTGGCGAAGAGTCGGGGCAGGTGGAGGTCACCCTGACGTTGAACGAACCCCAGCCCAGCCAGTCGTCAGAGCAGATCAGGGCCAATCTCAGGAAATCCATGTGAGGGAACTAGTGGAGTGATGGTCGAATGTTCAGCACTGCTCAGTAAACAATGAATGGATGCTTTTTTAATACCTCAAACTCTACCCACCCCACCCCTCTTTCTCTCCCTTCCTCCCCACTAAAATTGTTGGATTGGCTGATCTGAAGTTTGAATGAAGATGTGAAAATGTTTTGCTGGCTGAATTGATAGCGTTGTTATCATCCATGGACATCAGTTCAGTGTTGTCGCTCATTAGCCATAGAAAGTGTTCTGGGGCAAAGATTTTGGATCCCACATCTGTGATGATGATCTGGATGTTAGTGTTCTGGTTAAATGATAACTTGTGTGTCAATACATGTTGGCCTTTGCGGTTGGAAGAGCTGTTGCTAGCCAGATGAGAAAAGTAAAAGGGGGAAACATATTGTGGCATTGTTTTATTCTTAGAAAAAGATGTTTTTTTAAACAGATATTTCAGCTTTGCTGTACAAAGAAAAAGGGTCTAGTGGAAACATAGCTGTCACAGAGACTTGGCAAACTGGTGTGCTTCTTTTTTTCTCTTTATTTCTTTGTGTGTGTGTGTGTGTGTGTGTGTGTGTGTGTGTGTGAGAGAGAGCTGTCCCATCCAGGAAGAGTGCAGCTTGAAATTCCTTAGCATGAATGAAATTGTGTATAAAGTGGTTGCTTGCACTCTTGCTCATATACCTTATTAATGAGCTTTCGTCAGTTTGAAACCGGTAAAAGTTAATCAGTTGGAAGAGCAGGTCTCAAATTGTGCATTTACAAATGTTAATTGTGTAATTGTATTCAGAACCCAGTGTTGTGGACAAAAAACCATGACATCACTTGGGGAGGTGCCTGCATTCTTCTAATCTTACCAGAACTAGTAAGATTTTAACTAACAATAGCAGTGCCACATGAAAATGTACATTACACAATTGTCTTATGTTAAACATGGTTTTTTGTAGACATTGGTGTTCTGAGTACAGCATGTTGTTGAAAGAAAGGGAGAGGTCACCAACAATTACTGAAAATGTGCACACTGTTGGACAGCCTTGCCGGTTCCTCAGCATTGGGAGCAGATGACTAAACTTTAAATGTCCTGGTCTTCAACAAAGTATTGTTGTCGACTCTGTCCAAGGGTTTCTGGTGTTATGTGTATTTGATAATCATTGAAAGGAGAGATGCGTCAGGTAGATTGATCTAACTGTCATTGAAAAGCCAACTTGTTCAAACAGACAACTGACATTGTATGCAAGAGAAGTTGAGCATTGCCTAGATTTTTACAGATCACTTTTCCTTTGACTGTTGGTGAAAATGTCCACCTTTATTGATCAGTATGGCTTGATCAGAAATGTTTCACGTGTTCATTTTTGACCACACTTGGTGTATCCCATAAAGCTGACAAAATTATTGCCAATTTCGAGCGTGGATCTTCACCTGTGTGAATATTTCTGTTGTCACCGCATCTTGTTCATTATCCAAAATTTTCCTGTGTTTCAACTAGACTGAAAGAATGCCAACTTACGGTTATTACTGCTGCTGTTAACCATATTCAGAAAACCGACCCCCATTTTGAACCCACAGTCATGAAAAGACTACTGCTGGGCATGTTATAATAGCGCAGATTTGAAATGTGTTCAGGGAAAAAAGGCGTTCACTCTTAAAACGCTGGTACTGCTTTACAGTGAAATGTTGTTCAGAAAATTGTTGCATCAGAATTCATTGAAAGGCAAACTGAAGAAGTCATGACCAGTGATCAGGGAATGGAAGTCCCATCTATGTGCCACCAAACCCTGAAGACTTGTCATCCTGGTTGTAGTGTCTGCCTTTCATGTGCAGACCCTTAATTGATGACAAAGGTCTATTGAATGTATGTATATCTTCAAACTGGTAGTCTTATCTCGGGCCTCCCAAAAGGGATAACTCCATCCATTTAAAAACTTTGTTTGTTTCGCCCTGTTGAATGGTGTTTTATTTGTGCCTTGGTTTGCATTAGATTTACCCTCATTGGGAGGGGGTGGGGTGGGCTGGGGTTGGAGGATTCCTGAAGGTCATTGTAAAATAACGGTGCAGAGGTTTCATTGCAGTAGAGAAGTTACAACTCAAAATCTTATCTATTTGGTTTGAAAACACTCCCTAGCCACCCATCACCATCCCCTTATCCTCCACCTTTGCCCAAAGTTACACACACATACATGTTTGCCTAAGCACAGCATAATAGGCTATGTGCATCCCAACAGGTCCAAGGCACGAATGACTCCATCCAGTCTGGTGAAAAAGAAAACGCCGGAGGCTACACCAGGTGTCTCTGCCAGCATTTCCGACTCCAAGACCATCTCCTCGGGTAAGCTGAGGGGGCAGATGTGTACTTGTTCAGAGCTTAATCTAGAGCGCGGGATTGGTACAATCCCCCGAATATCTGTTCCTTCCCGCAATTATCGAGTCTTAACGTGGGCAGACTCCCGCACAGTTGCAGGACTGCCCGCCCTGTTCACTGATCGTTGCGGGTGCTTGTTTGTCGTCTGCTTGAAAAACTGAAACTAGGTCTGAGCAGGAGCCAACGATTTCTTGATATTTCATTGGCTGTTGTGTAAATCAACCAATCGGCGGCGTTCATCTCCTCCATCTCGATCACCGACGAGAAGTTGCGAGGGTTTAAGGCGCCATATTGGATATTTTCCAGAATGAAGCGTGCACCGACCCTATTCGACTTCAACTTTCGTTGAGGAAAGGTGAAAAAAAAAAAAAAGATTCTGTGCCATGCGAGGGTGGAGAAGATCATGAAGAAACCGTGACTACATCCAAAAGCTGGGAGAAGCAGCCCGAAAAGAGTGCCAGTGCAACGAACACCGGTTTCAAGACGATTGGCTGAAGAAGTGGGCGGGGGGTGGGGGTGGGGGGGGGTGCCCCCCTTTTTTTGATATGAGGGGGGGGGCTGCCTCCCTTTTTCAAAAATCCTAGATTAAGCTCTGCTTGTTACTTACCCCCTCCTACAACACCCTAATTCTCCTCATTCCCTGTCTTGAGTTAGAAGTTGGTGTTTTCTTCAGCCTTTTTTTTTTTTTTTTTTTTTTTGTATTTTGAAAAGAAGGAAATGTTATGGCTTTCACCTGACTAATTCCTTGTTTGGCATCAGTCTGGATTCTGGCGTGTTGCCAACTGTGCATCGGCTGCCAGTACACCATTCTCCTGTGGTTTCTTTCTTTTGACAAACACCCATACCATTTACATGCACGCACAAGTCCTCAAGCAGTCTAAACAGGGAGGAGAATGAACACCATTGTGGATTTGTGCTGTTCAGACCAACCAGTTCCCAAGCTGGGTGTGCACACAAGGTGCACAGTGGGAAGAGATTCTTAAGATGGCCTTGAAAGTAGGAGCGCCACCCCCCTTTCCCCTCTCCTGCCTCTCATGCGATTATTTTTATTATTATATTTTTTTCCTGTACTATTGCGTGGGTAGGGGGCTCATCCGGGTCATGAATCGTCACGCTCCCCCCCCCCCCCCCCCAGCTAGGATTTGAAACTGCGCTCCTGAGGTGGTCAGTGTCTGGAGGCCAAGTCACCTGACTGCAGCACATATCACCACTACTGCATAAAAAGAATAACACTTTAAAAAAATAAAATGGTATCAGTTACTGATTGTGTTTATCTGTTTAGGGTATGTTTGAAGCATTTCAATTCCGAGTATATACTTGATTCTATAAAGAGACATAGCCAGCAGATCAACAAGTTAACATTATTTGCATTTAGTTCTGTACTGTTAAAGTTGCAAATCAGGATATGATCAGATAAAGAGAAAAATCTGTGTTGCTTTGAACTTATCAAGGGATGATTAGATAATCGTTTTGAAAAAATGACAACTTGAAGTCTTGAGATGTTGTGTAGTTTGATGCAATTACAGTATTGATTCATCCGAGTGTTTTTTATTTTCAAGTACATCTTCAAATAATTCTTGTTCTTCTATGTAACCATCCATCCTTTTGTCATTATCAGATCTGCTTTTTTTTCCTTTTCATCAAGACGTCAGTGCCGGTTGTTTTTTTGACCAGCGTTTTTCTGACGTGGGAAACAGGAGCGGCACATTGGGGTGAAGCCCATGAATGGGTTTCTTTGTGTGGAGGCTGCTGAGGTCTCAAGAGTACCACTCCACAGCGATCAGACAAAAGCCTGCAGCTGTCTAGGACTCGCCCTGAAGCTGACTGTAGAGGTTATATACCCAGGCCATACACAGGGAGACGGAAGGGAACACAGTCGCTGAAGGTGTAAACAGGTTTGTCGCAGGTTTTCGTGTGGGAAGCACATTTTGACAAAGGCGGATGCTCATGTTCAGACTGAAGGGGGGAAAACATCAACAGACCTGCCTACCCTTCCGTAATCGTCCGTAATCTTACGGAAATTAACCCCCATTACGGAGGTACGATTTTCCGTGCGAAATTACGGAAAAGAAAATTGAAAAACTACGCAAATTCCAGACTCGAAAAATTGTCGACTGCTAGACCTTTCCGAGACCACAGAGTAACTTCCCTTGACTCAAGCCGAAACCACAGATGGTTCGGAACTTGCGATTGGTCAATGTGGTGCTGTGGGCCAACACGACGCGCCATCACATCTGTGCGCGCCATTCGAAGCCTTTTGTTCAGCCATTGTAAGACAAAGTTTCAACCGATTTTTTGCCGGCGATTGTGAAAATGGCGGAGAAAATCTTCTAAACGTTTGCATGAAACCGACGACGAGGGTTCGAAAACCACTGTGCCACAACGGAAGAAGGCGAAGAAGCAAGTGTTCCGAAGTAAATACACGCGGACTTGGCCTTGTCTTTTGCAATCCAAAAAACATGGACCTGGATTTGTATACTGCTCGGTGTGCAATTCAGACTTCTCCATCGGACATGGGGGAGCAAATGACTGCAAGCGCCATATCTCGGGGAAAATGCACAAAGAGACAGCTGCCAGTGCCTCCAGTCAGAAGATCACATCGTTGTTTACGAAATCCAGCGAGAGCAGCCGTCAGACCCACACACGGAAGATCACCAACGCAGAAAGACTGTTGTGTGAGCTGATCTGCGGAAACAACTTGTCCCTGAGCTGTGCTGACAAGATAGTGGCGAAAATGAAAAGGATGTTTCCAGACTCAGCAATCTCTCAGGCACAATACAAGGCTTAGTGCAACACACACACACACACACACACACACACACACACACACACACACACACACATTTTTGTAGTTTTTTTTTGGGGGGGGGGAGGGGGGGTTGTACATTAGGTTCTTCATCAGTGGTGTCATCTGTGGTGACTGCTGTGTAAGTTACAAACTGTCAAGTATATCACCTTTGAATTGACCTGAAACTCCTGTCCTGAGTCTGTCATCAGCCATCATCCCAAGGTATTTTAATTCTGCTTTGTTGTTTTTGTTCCTTTTTTACTGTTTATATTTTTTGTTAAAATGTTAAAAATGTAGTTGGAGTTTTGTACACATTATTTGTTCAAAAACGCCGTGTATTACGCGTCCGTGGAATTACTGAAGGAAAATGCAAAATTACTGAAAATCTCTGTGGTTATTACTGATGAGCATAACATGAGGTAGGCAGGTCTGCATCAAGATGATTGACAGTTTTTTTTGCTTGTTTTGACTGAACAATGTTTTGTGCCACCTCGGTGGCACTACACCAGAGCTGCTCATTCAGACCCTTGTCCACAGACATAGTCCGGCCCGGCCTGCAGCAGCCCAGCACTGACAATCCACAGGATGCAATCAGTGTCAAGTCATCAAGAGGCAACCCACCGGAGGAGACACTGCACTGCTACTGAATTACTTTGGTGGTGTTCAGTGGTGCCTGGTGGTGTTCAGTGGTGCCTGTTCTGATCCAACATATGTAGGACACAACCTACTAAGCCCCCTACTGGCGACAATTGCATAGCAGTGGAGCTGGCATGAGCGAGCTCTCCCTGACGGAATCAAACCAAGACCATAAATGTGGAGAGGACATCAAAACTGAGGTCACCATTAGAGTAGGGCATGAAGGGCCACAAAATTTGAGACTTTTTTTTTTTTCTATGCTGATCAATAAGAATGAAGATGATGCTATGGATTTCCATTCCTGTCTGAGACTGCATGACAGGGCTGTACTCTATGCTTACTTTAATAATGGCATCAACCAGGCCCGAAAGATACAGACACCTGCTGTGTTGGTCAGGAAGTTTGAGCAAGCAACACTCTAAGAGACGCATCCATTTAGTGGATGAAACTTGTCAGTGTGGTCCCAGTTTTCCTGACTGAGCCCATAGCAAACTCAACTCTGGGTAAGAGCCAGTCGGTGCAGAAAAGTCCCACATGGGTCTGATGGGAATCGAACCAGCAGCCTCAGAGCTGGGAGTCCGCGACGCTAACCACTTTGCTATGGCGGCTGGTATAATTGATGGAATTTTAGACAAACTTACCTGATACCATTTCTCAGTGAGTACTTTGGTGGTTTCAGACGGCTTACCCCTGGGCCCAGACCGAGACAACCTGGAGAAGCTGTTGGAGCTGTGTGTGCTGAGAGTGGAGAGGTTAGTTTGAATTTACGATTGTACTGTTCACAGACAAAACAGTGTCACTGTCTGCCTGCCTTTCCTTTTCATCCTCTTTCCAACACCTCCCTTCCCGTCCTCTCCTTTCCTGTCCCCATGCCTGTCCTCTCCTTTCCTGTCCCTATGCCTGTCCTCTCTCTGCCTGCCCCGTCCTCTCCTTTCCTGTCCCCATGCCTGTCCTCTCTGTGCCTGCCCCGTCCTCTCCTTTCCTGTCCCCATGCCCGTCCTCTCCTTTCCTGTCCCTATGCCTGTCCTCTCTCTGCTGCCCGTCCTCTCCTTTCCTGTCCCCATGCCTGTCCTCTCTCTGCCTGCCCGTCCTCTCCTTTCCTGTCCCCATGCCTGTCCTCTCTCTGCCTGCCCCGTCCTCTCCTTGCCTGTCCTCTGCCTGCCCGTCCTCTCCTTTCCTGTCCCTATGCCTGTCCTCTCTCTGCCTGCCCCGTCCTCTCCTTTCCTGTCCCTATGCCTGTCCTCTCTGCCTGCCCCGTCCTCTCCTTTCCTGTCCCCATGCCTGTCCTCTCTCTGCCTGCCCGTCCTCTCCTTTCCTGTCCCTATGCCTGTCCTCTCTCTGCCTGCCCCGTCCTCTCCTTTCCTGTCCCTATGCCTGTCCTCTCTCTGCCTGCCCCGTCCTCTCCTTTCCTGTCCCCATGCCTGTCCTCTCTCTGCCTGCCCCGTCCTTTCCTTTCCTGTCCCTATGCCTGTCCTCTCTCTGCCTGCCCCGTCCTCTCCTTTCCTGTCCCTATGCCTGTCCTCTCTCTGCCTGCCCCGTCCTCTCCTTTCCTGTCCCTATGCCTGTCCTCTCTCTGCCTGCCCCGTCCTCTCCTTTCCTGTCCCTATGCCTGTCCTCTCTCTGCCTGCCCCGTCCTCTCCTTTCCTGTCCCTATGCCTGTCCTCTCTCTGCCTGCCCCGTCCTCTCCTTTCCTGTCCCCATGCCTGTCCTCTCTCTACCTGCCCTGTCCTCCACCTCCTTAGCCCTAAGCAGGTTGGTGTTTATCTTCATGTCTCCTCAACCCAGTATCCAGGTGCCATTTTGGTGCAGCCCTTGACTTTGTCATCTCAGATACTGGTGTGTCATTCACCACCTTAGCATCCACAGTACTGAAGAACCAGATTTGAAACACTCTCTGCTCCCATCTCTTCCAGTTTTTTTGGAGGGGGGGTGAGGGGGGTCATGATCTGTAACCAGCATTAATCAATCTTTTTACAGTATTGACAGAAGAATGTCACGGTAACGTGGACAGTCATCTCAGCTGAAGTCTGAAGAGATGTCATTATGACTGTAAAGATCAGTAAAGCTGTCAGATTTGATCATTCCTGTCCTTTTTTTCCTTTTAGCCTTTGAGGTACTTGGTCTACCTCTTGACTCTCCTTCCACTCTTTCCAAGTCTGAACTTTCCAACTTGTTCCGTATTCTTGCATCTTTAAGTCCACTCTTGCAGTGATTTACGAGGGTGAATTGGGAATTCTCTGTCCCAAATAATACATTCTGCATTGACACACCGCAAGAGAAGATGGGACTGCCATGTTCACTACCTGTACACAGCTCTAAAATTCTCTGCAACCATAGTGAAAAGACCCCAAAGAAGTTCACCGGATCAATCATCACCTAAGTAATAATAAAGGTATAATAGTGTTCAACATTATCAGGTGCCTCTACTCTAATCCAGTACAAGCTGTGAACTTGCCATCCCTTCTACTACTTGTTCCATCCATTTTCCATTCACTGGTCCTCGAGTGGTTTATCTCTTCAGTTCTTCCCCTTGAATTTCGATCACCTGTGATCGATGGTTTTCTTCCCGGAAGTATGGTATTTAAAACAACATTTTTGTTATCTGAAGCAATATATCGCCTAAAAAAAAACAGAAATAGACACATTCATCACAGAAATATTATTGTTTTAGAAATAATGCACAGAGTGTTATGAAAAAAAGAACAACCGTCATGCAAAATACAAAAATCTCAAAAACTGTAGATAGTTATTTTGGTCCTGTTTCTTTGTTGTTGTAGATTAACTACTTACATTGTGTGTGTGTGTGTGTACAGACCCAAGAAGTACCGAGTGTTGCCCAAGAACATGTACCATCCTGCAGCAGAGGGTGACATGGACAAGGTCTTCTACATGCTCAGTAAGTTTGTCATGGGACGATTGTGTACAGCCAGACCGACAGATGCTTTTGCTGTCTTCATTCTCAAGGACAGGGCTTTACTACTTAACAAAATTTTTTGTTTTGTTTTGATAACTTTTGCAGTGCTGCGGGCAGTGGCTTGTGTCTTCTGCTGGTGCGTTGCTGCCATCCAGCTTTTTTTACGTCACGGGTTTCACAGTGCAGACGCGGTGCTAATGTTCGCGGCATATAGCTGACTTAACATTTTCGCTCATGCTATCTATGTTAAAATGTTCCCTTTATAGAAATTCATTAAAAGAGTGGGGCAATAATGATGAAATATTATTACCCAAATAAATATAGGTACATAACATGACGGATTGCGAACATGCGAACATAACAAACAGCTTGGGGAACAGCTATATGCTGAGTTCTTGAGTAACATTTACAGGATAGATTCCTTTTCCCGCCTTGACTACCCCCCTCCCTCCATCCCTGACCTTTCTCTGCCCTAGCTATTTCTGCCAGAGGCCTAGTTTGGAAAGTTTTACAAAGTTTTTGTTGCAAGCTAAACGTTAAAAATGCCAGGAAGATAACTGGTTATGAGAGGTAAGTGTCTGCTGTTCTGCATGCCAAAGGGTTTGGGGTGTACTGTAAAGTTATGTTGGCAAAGGTCCTTTTAAACTGATTTGAGGTCCTTTTAAAGTCCTTTAAAGGTCCTTTTTTGGCCTCATGCCCATCACCTGGGAACCCTGTGAAATAATGCAGGAATTAGATGCACCAAACTGACAGTGCTGTCAAGAGTATTGCCCCTTGCTTTGGAACCCTAGTAGTACGTACCCTCATCTTGGTGAACAGTTGTCTGCCCGTTCGGGCTCTGAGGTTATGTTTTGAACCTGGAGTCTTCACCCTGACTTTAACTTTTATTATTCATGTCCAGAAACGGGATTGCTCCACGTGTGTGAGTGTGTTTATGTGTGTGTTTTTTTGTAATGCATTATACTGGGTTCAGGTCAGGTCAGACAAATGGTCTGCTACTGGTAAAGCTGTAGCCCAGTACTACCTGTCACAGTAGGAGACTTGGAGAGGGGATTGGCGCCACCAAGGATTAACCTAAGCCCACAGAAAAGTCATGAGAGATACAACCATAGCCAGCAACATACCGGATCGGCCGGGCCCGGGTTACCAACGACCGCGCTTCTTCCACTGACAAGCACCAGGGTGGAAGTGAAAAGTCAGCTACTGGGGCAAAGACATCATACAAGCTGCCAACTGAGAAAATTACCATTGGAACTGGAATGTTCGTACACTCCATCAGTGCGGCAAAGTAAAAGAACTAGAGCACAAGCTGAGACGTTACCAATGGGACATTGTGGGTATGTCGGAAGTAAGATGGACAGGCTTTGGAGAAGCAATCACAGAGGAAGGACACAAGATTGTGGTACAGTGGCGAAGAGTCACTACATGATAAAGGCGTAGCTTTCATCGTACGCAAAGAAATCACTGGATGCATCTTGAGCTGCACACCTGTTAACAGCAGAATCATCAGCATTCGTGTGTCAGCCAAACCAAAGAACATCAACATCATACAGGTGTATGCTCCAACTGCCAGCCACGAAGATCAGGCGGTGGAAGAATTCTACGAGAAAGTAGAAGACACCATCAGAAAAGCCCCAAGAAAGACATCATCATAGTTCAGGGGGACTTCAACGCCAAAGTCGGCCCAGATGCCTACAAAGACTGGGCTGGAACAGTGGGTCAATACGGCACAGGGGAAACTAACGACAGGGGACTTCGCCTTCTGGAGTTTGCCTGCACCCAACGGCTCACCATTGCCAACACCCTTTACCCCCACAAACTGTCAAGAAGAACAACCTGGCATGCGCCGAACGGAATGACCCACAACCAGATCGACTTTGTCCTCACTCCGCGGCGCTTCAAATCAAGCATCAATAAAGCAAAGACGAGGACATACCCCGGAGCTGATATAGGCAGCGACCACGATCTCGTGCTGCTCACAATGAAGATCAAATTGAAGAAAAAGTACCAAGCTGCGCAGCCACGCATCAAGTTTGACCTGGAGAAGTTAAAAGACCCAGAGATAGAAGAGGCATTCCAGGCACAGCTCGGGGGGCGGTTCGCGGCACTCAACCTCCTGGACAATGACATCAACGACCTCACAAACAGCTTCAATGAGGCAGTCTGCGAAACAGCAGAGGAGGTACTTGGTCGACAGAGGAAGAAACACCAAGCATGGATCTCAAACGACATCCTTGACCTCTGCGACAAAAGAAGATCACTGAAGAATACGAAAAATTCCAGCCCTGAACAAGCCGCACAGTATCGAAAAACCAACAACCTTGTAAAGAAGGAAATGTTTGAAGCCAAAGAACAATGGATCAATAATCAGTGCGAGAACATAGAGAAAGGCATGGAAAAGGGAAACAGCAAACATGCCTTCACCACACTGAAAAACCTCACCAAGACGCAGCAAAACAGATCGTCAGTCATCGAGGATACCTCAGGCGAGCTGCTGACAGAAAGCTCCGCTGTTTTGAACAGATGGACACAGTACTGCCAAGAACTTTACAACTACCCTATACAGCCAGACGACAGTCTGTTTGAGGGGGACTCAACACCATCAAGGGAATCCTCACCACTACCAGTGATGAGAGAAGAAGTGGAAGAAGCCATCGGCAGCCTCCGGCAGGGAAATCACCTGGAGCAGACAATATTCCAGCAGAGCTGCTCAAACATGGAGGGAAGGAATTGGTCACAATAGTAACATCGATTTGTCAGAAGATCTGGGAGACAAAACAGTGGCCCACAGAATGGACTCAATCACTCATCATCCCCCTGCCCAAAAAGGGAAATCTACGCCAATGCCAGAACTACAGAACAATAAGTCTCATTAGCCACACCAGTAAAATCATGCTCAGAGTCATCTTGAATCGACTGAAGAAAGAGGCGGAAGAACACCTGGCGGAAGAACAAGCTGGATTCAGGGCAGGCAGAAGCACAGTAGAAACAGATCTTCACCTGCCGGATACTGATGGAGAAACATCTGCAACATCAGAGAGACCTGTTCCACAACTTCATTGACTTTAGGAAAGCGTTTGACAGGGTGTGGCACAAGGGTCTGTGGCAGGTGCTCAGAAAGTTTGGCATAGAGGAGGGTCTCGTCCAAACCATCCAGGCACTGTATAACACCGCCAGCAGCGCAGTCCTCCTCAACAACCAGATAGGGGACTACTTCAAGACCACTAGTTGGAGTCCGTCAAGGCTGCCTGCTATCTCCCGTACTGTTCAATCTCTTCCTGGAAAACATCATGCGTGAAACCCTCCATGACTTCCACTCCACTGTCTCCATCGGAGGAAGAATCATCAATAATCTGAGGTTCGCAGATGACATCGACCTGATGGGAGGCAGCAACGAAGAACTACAAGACCTGACAAAGAGACTGGAAGAAAGGGCAGGTGCATATGGAATGGAAGTGAGCACAGAAAAAAGCAAAGTCCTGGTCAACAGCACAACCAACACCCATGCTGAAATCTACATGAACGGACAACAGCTTGAAGAAGTGGGCGCTTTCAAATACCTTGGCGCCACTCTCACCAAAGACGGTCGCTCTACAACAGAAATCAAGACCAACTAGCGATCGCAACAGCAGCAATGGCAAAGCTAAACAAGATCTGGAAGAGCAGGGAGATCAGCTTTTCCTACAAAGATGAAGCTGTACAAGTCCCGGGTTCTGTCCATCCTGCTGTATGGCTGCGAAAGCGGGCCATGACAGCAGAGCCACCAAGAGAACCAGACTTTTGAAACAAAATGCTTCGGCGCTTGTGGGGATCTCTTTGGAAAGCCCGGAAAACAAAGACCTTGTAGGACCAAATAACTCACTTCAGCCCCCAAAGAACCCCTCTTGGCAACAGTCAAGAAGAAAGCTGGTGGTTGGGGCATCCCATAGCCACAATTCACTGCCCAAAACAGTCATCCAGGCACGCTGGAAGGGCAGCAGACGAAGGGGACGAAACCAAATGCTGGGGGGGACACATAAAAGAATGGCCCGGAGGATGGCCCTCGCTGAGCGACGGGCAAGGACAGGCCGGATGGCGGTCCCTGGCTTCGAGAGTGTCACATCTTCCTCACGCCATCAGGGGAAAGAGAAGATGATGTGTACGGGTTCTGTTTGTGCTTGGTTCCACTTTTTTTTTTTTTTTTTTTTTTTTTCCCCCTCTTTTTTTGCGATCGTGCAGTGAAAAATTAACATTGTTTCAGAAACATTTCTGGTTGTCACTGGAATGAAAAGAATGAACCCCTCGCCTTTCTTTTTTTTTTTTCATTTTTTTTTTTTTTTTGTAAACCCTTTTCGTCTTCTTTTTTTCAGTTGGGGTCAAACAGCTGGGCTATAATGAACTTGAAAAATTAAATCGAAACTTTAGGAAACTCTGGGGTTGGGTGTCAGGCATGTGCATGTTGTGACCTTTTGCGGGGCGGGGGGTTGTAGTGGGGTGGTGTTTGTTGGGGTGTGTGCAGGGGGATGGGAGGGACCCAAACCAACCTGTGAGGAGGAGGAAAACCAACCGTTTTTTCATGCCGCTTTTTTACCCCCGGCAACCGGCGGGGTGTTTTGTTAGTGCGGGTCTGTCGTACATTGGGTGTGTGGGAGGAATATTCAAGGGTTTGCACAATCCCTTTAAAAGTCCTTAATTTTGGGGGTCCCCCCTTTCAAGGCCCTGCAAGTCCTTAGAAATCAGGCTTTTGCTCATAGGTCCGTAAAAAGTGCTTAAATTGTGTTACTGTCATTGATTTTGAATAAAGTCTGTGTAAAATTTTGAGTCTGTTAAAAAAAAAATTCTGAAATTAAATTGTAAAAAAAAAAGTATGAATGTAAAGGAAGTGCAAGTTGACAGTCTTGCCGGTAAGTCATCTGCTACAGGTAAAAAAAACCCAGAGCTATTGGCCTTCATGGTGCCTGTTCATGTGATGGAATGATCCATGTGCATGTGATGGAATGATCCATGTGCATGTGATGGAATGATCCATGTGCATGTGATGGAATGATCCACTGTCTTGAAATCGAGAAGCCAACATGCCAGGGAAGTATTCGTCGTTTGGGTGGAAGAAAAGAGGGTATGAAGAATGGTTGCAGGCAGACCCAGGTGGAAAAAAAAGACGATTTGCAGCCTATGCTAAAATGCCCTAGACAGTGAATATTTGATTTGTAACAGTATTTCATGATTATTGTTATTTAACTTATCATTTGAAGTAAGCCCTTGTAATTTTTTAGAGTGCTTGAAAAGTCCTTTAAAAAGTCCTTGATCTTTTTTTTTTGGGGGGGGGGGGGGGGGGGGGGGGGGGGGGTCAGGAAATCTGTATGAACCCACAAAATGGAGGAGGGGGGGTACTGAGGATTGGAGTACAGGGTTATGCATGTTTTTCTTTTCTTTTTTTTTAACCCTCTGCCTACCGCATGACTTTGTGCTATATGACTATGAGAATACCATGCCAAGAGAGGTAACTCCGCAACACATACACACTTGCCATAAAGAAACCTCAATAGAAAATTTGTTTTTAACTTATCTATTCTGTAAAGGTAATGAAAAAAATTCAAAGACGTCACTCCATCCAAAAGAGCCATTTCCCCCCACATATAGTGAACTGGTACACGAGGAAAAAACAAACAAACAACGAACAGACTAACTGTACTTCGGTGTTCTCAGTGCTAAAACAATTTTTCTAAATTCACTGTACCCACAGAACATCATGGATTAGGAGCACAGAGTGATTTTCCAAGTCTAAACAAAGTACTGAAACCTTCAGGAACAAAATAAAGTCATTCTGTATTGGTATGCACACTAAATAATCAACTTTTGTTGTGAAGCAAAAAACGACCCAAACTTCAACAATTTTGTTAAACTGAAGGCATCACATACAAGAAGATTTGTCTTCTAACTACTGAGGGGAAAAAATAACAAGAACAGATTACTGAATACTGAGCTTTAGATTGTGATGGAATTCAACAAAAATGTGCACTGAGCACCCCCCCCCCCCCCCTTCCCCCCAACACACACACACACACACACACTGTGGTGATGATGTACCTCTTGTCCGGCTCCTCTTTGTTTTTTGATAAACAGGCAGTTTTTATTTCAGGCCAGAGTTTATGTTCATCCTTTTCTGCTTGCTTTTGTGCAGCAAATAAATTTGTTTCTCGTTAAAAGTCTGCCAAAATTCTTCTGAAATCAAAAGGCTAAAGGTGATGCTCCTACAGGCAAATCGTGGGACACACCCACTGACTGACCCGGTTTCCTGGCTATCAAAACAAGGGAAACTTTTGGGGGGCTTCAGGGCTTCTGCTGGGGTGAAAATCTTTCCGGTCCCAGGGACCCTTCATCAGATTTTTAAGGGGTCCAGGCTAACATTAAGGGGTCCCTACACCACAATAAAAACAACAAAATATACGTTAAAAAATTGCATCCCTGCACGCGCACTGCAATTGTCACAGACACATCGTCACAATAAAAACAACAAAATAAACATCAAAAATTGTATGCGTTCTCGATCTTGCTCCTCTGCTACACTTTTTCATTTTGCGACGATAATTTCGTTAACCACGCTTCGAGAGACATGTTGGAAACAAAGGCTTCGCGGAAATGCCTCTCTCCTGCCGGGAAAATGAAAAGGCAGGCAGCACGCTTCATCACAAAGGATTATAGGTCCAGGGAACCAGGTTGCGTAAGCGAATGCTGCGGGATTTGAATCTCCCCCGCTGGCTGATCGTCGCAGACAGGCACGATTAGGCCTGATGTTCAAGATAGCGGGAAATCTCATCCCCGCTATTCCCCCCCAAAACTTCCTGACCCTGTGAGTGCTGGCCGCAGACGGACATGACCCCCAAGTATGAGGACTTCGAAGTCTTCAATATTACAGAACACCGTGTGGTCAGTAATACTCGCGGCTTCAAACTACCTGTCTGTAACACAAGTCAGTACACCCACTCCTTCTTCATACGGACAGTGATGGACTGGAATCATCTAGGGGAGGATATCGTCAGTGCAGGCTCTGTCAGTGCATTTACATCAGCGCTTTGCAGATCAACATCGCCTGCCTACTAGCATCCTGACAGCAGTAGAGTTTTTAGCCAGCTTTTTGGGTCTTTTTTTAAACCTGTAGATTAACCTGTTGTGGCTACTCACGGAGACCTTAACCTAGTAGAAGATTGTGAGGACAAAGTGGTGGCTTTTTAAACTATTTTTGCACTCTCTCCATTCCGTCGCGTTTATAGCCGTTGATTGGCTTCTGCGACGTATTGTTCCAGATCCAGATCCAGAAAAGTGTCATCGTGACATCACATGGCTCAAAGTAGGAAAATTCGGTCGACTGAAAACGAGGCTGTGGCCTAGCGTTAAGCTTAGTCAGCCAGCCTCAGCAGACGACAAAAGTGACCGACGTATGTTGTTAGGAGGCTGCCCTACTCACTTTGTTACTGTTCAAACTTGAAAAGGGATGGGTTCGGTCCGAAGTATAGTTGACCTACGATGTTACGGCACCCAACTTACGATGTTGAAGGCAGTCTTTTCTCACTTTATGTCTGACTTCACCAAAATTAGAAGGGGTCCCTGGGGACCCCTTACACGGACACCCAGTGCGTCCCGTAGAGTTTTAATGCGTACTGTACGCAATTTTTTGCGTTTTCAGAAGCCCTGGGCTTCACTTTTGTAGCCAACCACTCCAGTCAAGAATTAAAGAATCTCTAGCAAGTTTTGTTTTTCGAATTTTCTTTTTTTGGGGGTCTGGGCCCAGCAGCAATGGGTTATTCGACGTCGTCATTATCATCGCCTGAATCATTATTGATTCCGGCCTCAAAATCAGTCAGCAGTCGATCTTTATTCATAACTAGGTCAAGATTGACGTCCGAATCGTCTTGCTTCAAATCTTCTTCAAGAGTGTAGCCCGCAAATACGCTCTCTTCATCAATATCACTTCAGAAAATGAATTCTGCGAGTTGCATAGTTACTTGATCCGCCATTTTCCCAGAAAATCTTTGCGAAAAAAAGCCGAACTTTGAAAATTCACAGCAGTGAAACTACTCCACCAAAACGCATGCAACAAAAACCAAAATGGCGTCCAGAAACGGAAGTACCGGAAGACTCTTCTGTCGCAATTGTATTCTGGGATATGCGATGGTTGAAAGCGAAAGTCGTTGACCGAGTATTCAGCGGTCGATCTCGGTAGATCCGGTATTCAGAAAGATGAAATCTCGCGGTCGATCGCGGTCGATCTGGTAGGCATTGGGTTAAATTCCTTTATATATTTTTTTTTATGTGTATAAGAAAATTTTCAGTCCCCAAGAAAGCTTTGCAAAGCATGAAACGGCGATAATTTTTTTCTCTTTTGAAATCGGGTCTTTTGATTTTTCAGAACATGTTTTCACTAGGATTGTGAAGTGCATCCAGGTCTGTGTTGAACCGTGTTTGTTGTGGAAAGGAAGTGGAAGCACTGGCTGTGTTATGGTCAGAATCTTCCATTCTGTGGAAAGTCTTACAGACATGTTTGATGTGACCAAGGATGGTCCAACCCTTTCCTGCGAAACAGTTCAGATAAGGAAGAAAAGAAGAGGAGAATAATTCAATTAAAAGAGAAAGGAAAAGGAGAAAAAGAATTGTCCCAAGATTGCCCTTTGTGTGGCTGGCTGAACAAGAAACGGCACGGTATCCCATGAAAGTGCACAAACCTGAGAGTTAATGGATGTGGAGGAAGCCAGCCTTCAGTTTTTTTTCCTTTCAGCCTGACCAGCACTCTCATTAGGGAGTGAGCCACCCTCACCCAAACCTGATCCAGCGGTTTTATTCTGCAGGGGTGGGAATTCTCCTCGGATCCGCGGAATTCCGCGGTAGAAGCAAAAGATTTCCTCGGATTTGAAATGTTATTTCCTCGGAAAATGAAATTCGCGGAGATAGGGCTACCTCTTGTTCGGTTACGGTCGATTTCGGTAATCAGATGGCCTGTCTAGCAGGATACAGTAGGCCTATATCCGGCGCTAAGAACTGTGGGATACATTCAAAAATGGCGTTACCGACGAGACATCGTTAAAGCGCGGGCTTCAGAAATTTGACGAAAGCAACATAAAAAAATCCATGGAGATGGGAGTGGATGGAGAAGACAGCAGACAACGAAAGGCTGTGTACATTCATGAGAAAAATTCTGGCCCCTGGACTCGCTTTTTGTTCTCTGTGTGAAAAAGAAGTCAACTACTCCAGTCGTGGGCTTGTTGCATCCATTTCAATGTTCTTTTTTTTCGAAGTAGGGTGAGTATTTTTGTAATGTTTGCATGTGATCTATAGATGAAACCGTGCCCAAAAAAAAAACATATTTTGCTCTCTGAATGTTTCATTTATTTGCCCAAAATACACCAGATTGCACAGATATGCATCCTTAAGAAACAAGTTTTTCCGGGGGGACATGCCCCGGACCCCCCTAGATTTCCTCTTTTTTGTCTGTTACCAGTTCCCACCCCTGATTCTGTTTTGCAAGTACTTATATTATATATATATATATATACATATATAATTTCACAGGTAAAATTCTTACTCAAACTCGCACCGCACCTCAACAAAACGACGTCAACAGGTATATTTGAATAAAATGAATACTAAAACGAGTTGCACATCTTTTTCCAGAGGGACGATTTTTATTTTTCAAGCTTTCGCCACAAGGGCTTCTTCAGGAATAAAACACTTCATTAAAAAGTCCAGTGCTTTCAACATGATTACTCCTCAGCAAAAACAAATATCTATTTTAATGCGTACACACACTGATTGACTGACTGAAACCAGTTTATTGTCAGATTAACTCTTGGTTGTTCTCACATTTAAGAAAACATTACGAAAAGAATGTCAACATTTTTCATTCAAAGGAAAGGAACATAATTAACACACAAAGACACACACACACACACACACACGCACACGCGTGCGCACATACACACACACACACACATAAGTACACAAATACACACATCCCTATACAAGCACACCCATACCCTTGCATATACACAAACTTGCACAGTCGCTCACACACACTCAAACACACACACACACACACACACACACACACACACAAAACACCCACACCACACCTGTATTCAGCTATTGTTGAGTAGGCACCTTACACATGTGAAACATACTACAATGAAATAAAATGTTCACACACACGAACACACGCACGCACACGCACCCACACACAAAAGAGGGGGGAAAAGAGAGAGAGAGAGAAAGAAAGGGGGGTGGGGTGGATGATTAGAAGAAAGGGGGGGATGGGGCCATGGATAGAAAGAGAGGAAAGATGTAGCACTGTGGGTCTAGTGAAAAGCTGACACAGGTAGGGGAGGAGGGTGGAATTTGGGGGGGGGGGGGGGGGGGGGGGGGGGCTGTACATAGAAGAAGGGGGGGGGGGGGGCAATGGGGGGGTGGTGGGGGGGGGGGGGATAGAGGAAAACCAAGGTATGTGTAGTTCCAGACATAAGAAACATGCATTGCATGGTCAGCCCATATCAACTTACCAAATGATAGGCAGGGGCCAGGGACATAAAAGATGGCAAAGGGGATGATGAAGGATGGAGTAATGGGGAGAAATGCAGGGGTGGGGTGATGTGAGGCAGAGTGAGGGGTGAGGGGTACGTAGTGGGATGAAACGAAGGATAGGCTCCATTTTAAAGGAAAGTGAGGAAGCGCAATTGAAAACTTAAACAAAAAGGGGGAGGGGGGAGGGAGAGAAGGAAAAGAGAGATGGAGGGAGGGGGAGGAGAGTAGAGAGTGAGATGGAGAAGAATAATGAAGGTGAGGAATACATCATTAGAAGATAGGGGAGGGTATGCACAGATGGGGGGAGAGGCGGGGGGATAAACTAAACTAACTACAAACTAGGTAAAAACCTGTCACAAACCATTGTAAAATGTAAGCGACATATTTTCAAATCCCTATGATGAAACAAACCATCATTAACATGGCAATCTGGAATTAAATAGATAACTGTAGACATAGTGAAGCTAAGAAAACATAGTATAAATTTTGTGAATGACTTGCTACCATTGTATGACATAACCATCATTGTGTGTAAAATGTAATTAACATATTTCAAATCCCTGCGATTTAGCAAGCTTCATTACATGGCAATCTGAAATTAAATACATAACGTAAAGACATAGTGAAACTAAGTGGTATAAATTTTGTGAATGACATGGCACCATAGTAACATGTGTATAAACATGTTTTAAAAGTGTTATAAAAAAAATCCACATCAGTTAATGTTCTTATTAATTTTCTGAGCAAAGGCTTTTGCCATTGGAGGACAATGGAAAAAAACTTGGTTTAGTTTGATAATCATTTATTGTTAATGAAGCCACTTTAATGCCTTTCATGAAAATATATCTTTTATAGTAATAAGTTTTCAGTGTTTCCAGTGTCTTGAATGCATTCATTATTGTTTCCTAGGCAGCTTACACGTTTTACACACAATAGTACACACTTCTGACCCAAAATCTACGCAAAAGAATTTCTGAGGGGTAACCTGGTCTCAAACCTGTTGACCCACACGATTTTGCCGTATTTTGTACTCATATTTGGTAGAAATACGATAAATACGGTACATGGGGAAATATATGGCGAAAAAAAAAAATCTGGCTATCATTTTCGTGCACTGCATTTCTGAAGGAATGGGTGTATTGACATCTGCTGTGCGTACAACTCTCCTCACGACTTTCTTTTGTCGATGTTTCTGATTGGCGAGAGCGCTCATTCCTAGTCCTCGGCTTCGAGATTTGGCGGGGTTTTTTCGGTGAAGCCATTTGGTATTTTTAGCTTTGGCGCTGAACCAAGCATTCGAGTTCTGTTATCCGTGAAAATGTCTAAACGTTCCTCTTCTGAAGATGACGGCCCAAAAGCAAAAAAAAGGGAGCAGGAATTTCTGGATAAATGTATCCAACAACCATGTTTTGCCGCAACGCGGTTTGAACTTTCTCGTTGGAGTACTCCTGTTTTGTAGAAAATAATCTTGATTTGGATTTGGAATACTCCGAGTCAAAGTTAGGGGTGAACAGGTCTGTGGTCTGAATTATGTATAAAAAAAAAAAAAAGGAAGAAACCAGGTCATTTAGATACATACTTTTAATGTTTTATCTCTTTTTTTTTTTTTTTTTTTTTTTTTTTTTGCTGTCCCACTCTGCGCCACCTCAGAGGCAGTGCACCACGCCGCTCATTCCGACACCCCGTCCACAGCCACAGCCCGGTCGGCCCCGCCGCAGCCCCGGCACCGGCAATCCACAGGAAGCAGTCAATGTCAAGTCGTCAAGAGGCAACCCACCGGAGGAGACACTGCACTGCTGCCGAGTCACTTCGGTGGTGTTCAGTGGCGCCTGTTCTGATCTAACATACGCAGGACACCACCTACTAAGCCCCCTATACTGACGACAATAATTGCTTAGTCGCGGAGCCGGCGTGAGTGAGCTCTCCCTCCGGAGGGCGCCACCACGTCCGTCCAACGACAGCCCCCATGGACTCGCCGATACCGGTGACCTCGACGGAACCAAACCAAGGTCACAGACGTGGAGAGGACATCGAAATTGAGGTCACCATGAGAGCAGGGCATGAAGGGCCACAGAATTTGAGACATTTTTTTTTATGCTGATCGATGAGAATGAGGATGATTAAGATGATGCTACGGATTTCCGTTTCGGTCTGAGACTACATGACAGGGCTGTACTCTACGCTTCCTTTCATAATATATCCCGGCGTCAACCAGGCCGAGAGATACAGGCACTTGCAGTGTTGGTCAGGAAATTTGAGCAACACTCTCAGAAACGCATCCAGTAAGTGGATGAAACTCGACTGTGTGGTCCCAGTCTTCCCACCTGAGTCCGCAGCAAACTCAACTCTGGGTAGGAGCCGGTCGGGCAGAAAAAACCCACATGACTTCTGATGGGATTCGAACCCACGACCTCCCAGCCGGGAGTCCGCGACGTTAACCACTTCGCCACGGCGGCTGGTATGTTTTATCTTTTTGTCTGTGTAGTATACGTGGTACATGTGCCTTTCTGCTTGCAGGCTGGAGCCTGCCTGCACACCCCTGACAAGTCGCTGAAGACGCCGTTGATGTGTGCGGCAGAATACGGCCACCTGTCCATCTTTCATGTTCCTGGCCAAGGCCGGGGCGCGTCTGGATGACAGGGTGAGATACCAAACACTTGGTTTTGCAGGAGAACTCATTCTCCCATCGTGGTTATAGACTCTAGTGTAGTTAACTTCACAGTGCAATTTGATTGATCTGACATTGTCACTTTTGTCCCGTATTTACATTTTATGTAATGCTCATTGAATGTTCACATGCAGACCTGTGTAGATAAAATACAGAAACTCTTTGCCTCTAGACACCCATTTAAGCAGAGCACAAGCAGGTGCTGAACAGATAAGGGACACAGATGCTTACCTGAGAGCTTGTTTCCTGGGCTTGGTGGAGCATGCAGTTATTTTTTAAACATTTGGTATTTCATCGGGGTTTTTTTATGTTTAATAGAACAAATTACAGGAACTAAAAAATGCTGAAATTGCAAATCAAATGCTGAAAAATTGAATGAATTGGTACGTAAGCCTCATATTTCTTTAGACCTGTAAACAGATAGTGTGTAAGATTTTTTAGGAGAATAACAGTACTGTATGTAAATCAAAGGTTTTAAATCCTCTTCCGAATAAACTGGTCTGATATGTTTGTCAGTCAGCCACATCCGGTCACAAGGATGCTACATCCACTCATTGATGGATATTGGTGTGGGTACAACGGTAAAGGGGATCCAAAAAAAAAAGATGTCCCTCAGGTAACAGGTTTTGGGGAGTGAGAAGTTTTCATGGACATTTTATGGGGTTGAGTGTGATGGTGTTGACAGGGAGAGGATCACAGGGCCCTGTCTGCACTGTCCCTCCAAGGCAGGGCACCTGGAGATCATCCAGTACATCCTGGACATCGAGGCCATTGACGTCAACGTACGGTCAGTTGATTTGGGTCATTGCTCTGTTGTGTCTTGTTGGTTTGGGTTTGTTTGATCGTTGTGTGTTCGTGTGTTCTTTTTCTTTTTTACTTTTTTGTGTTTTCAAAACCCTTGGATCCTAACTGAAGTTGGAATGAACGCATCATCATTGAGGGAACCATTTTTCAAGACCTAGGAAAAGGGTCTTGAGGATCATGAGGACGTTGGCTGCTATTTGAAGATAAAATCATATGAAATTAGGTTGTTTTGGGGAGGTGGGTGGAGTGGAGACAAAAACATAGATTGAGATCTGTGTGATTGATATTCATATGTAAATTGTCTAAACCAAAATATCTGAATCGTTCACAGGAGGTACAATGAATTTAAAATGCAAAGAAAATCGGGGAAATTAATTTAACCTTTAGACTGCCACTAAGCTGTTCCGGAACAGCGGATAATTTATGCCCCACATCACTGCCATGATCGCTGTATGGGAACGGCGGTTTAGTCATTTTGGCTTTATGTAGATTTGGATAGTGTTCAGGAAATGTAACTACAAAAGATTCGAATCATGAAGGTCTGTAGAATCTAAAATGTCCGGAACACCTTTTTAACCTGGCAATGACTTTTTCAAGCGATTTAAGTGGGTGACTGCAGTCCACAACAAACTCATTGTCTATGTGAAGCAAACGAAATGGCAAGGGGCCAAGCACAAGTGGTTGCAGAGCAAAACGTCCACGATTGATGGAGTTTTGGGCCCAAGCTCAGCGTTGAATTAGGTTGTACTTGAAGAGTATGTAGTGATGAACTTCAGTCAGACGATTCTCTTGAAAATGAGAATGCAGAGGAGGATTTTCAGCCACAAAAAGATCAGTGTAGAAGATGGAACTAACTTCGACTTCGAGCTCGATGCTGTGGATGAAGGGGAGTGATGAGTCATCAGATAGCACGGCCCCGCGAAGCCGAATTTGAACACGGACGGTCAGTGGAAGGAGAGGGGCTTGGGGGGGGGGGGGGGGGGGGGGGGGGGGGGGGGGGGGGGGGTGGGGGGGGGGAGGATGGCGGCGTGGCGAGCCAAAGAGAGCACGTAGTGAAGGGAGAGTGGGCTGCAGGGGGGGTGTGGTTTGGTTGTGTTTTGGTTTGGTTTGGGGGTTTGGGAAACCATTCTGTCAAAATGATTGGGTTTCAGCAAACTTACGGATTTTGGAGGGAAAT